>JACXSJ010000987.1:48677-134875 GCA_014851325.1 Pentalonia nigronervosa | reverse complement strand
AAAACGAGAATATTGGACAATTTTACGAGAAACTCGATTTTTTCTATATTTGATTTTTTTTTAACCTTCTAATAATATAGGGGTCGAAACGGGAAAAGTTTTTCCTTCTGCTTTTTTTTTTTTTGTTTATTTATTTTTTTATATATGCCACCGCCCCGCTTTACATTATGCATTCATGAGCTTTTGTAACCCAATCTCGTCGGCCACGCTGTTTCTTATCGACACACCGCGTGCGTTTTCGTTCGTTTATATATTCGTACGTCGACAAATGTAACGTACACCGATTTATAATGATGCATTATTACGAATTCTTCTTCTCCGCTACCGTCGTAACCGCGAGTAAAGAAACAACACCGCAGCGTGATAACGTAATGCAATTTCAATCCTCGGATATCGGCGTCTCGCTTTCCCGGCTGAAGTTTCCGTTCATTATTGTTCACATACACGTTTTTTTCCTTCCGTGGAGACTTAATGGAAAAAAATACGAAAAATAAATAAGTATACGATATTATTCAAACACTCACCTCCGGTTCAAAGGTTGTTCGTTGATAAACCCGCGGAAGCTCGCAATCTAAATTACGAAAAGTAATTATATTATACACACTGCTGTAATAGATATAATATATTGTATAGTACAATGATGTGATGCATTTTTTGTTTGTATTTTTTTATTTTTTTATAACGCGTCTTCGGTACACATTATTTCGGTGGCACTATATAATATTATGTTCGTATATACTATTATTACGTTGGTATAATATTACGTGAGCACTGAGTTACTGGAACGCTTAAGTAATATTTATTGAGGTTGACATTATTTAAAATATTTTCCATCGTGTTAATAATGAATCTATCAATCCTGCGGTGTCAAATTATTTAATAATACATTAATTTCGCGATAGTATAGTTTATGCAATCATTGTACAACTTATATTAATTTATATGATTTAATAATTCTATACTTCACATAAATTTAACAGGTCGGCAATAATGTGTGTGCATATCAAAATTATTTCGAATATGTTGGATCAAATTTCACATATTATATATATGTATATATATTATGCATACACGCTTTACGACAGAAGATGAAAGTGACTGCACCAACATAACATAATGTTACAACAAACTTTGAAAATGGTAAAAGACCCTCTGAGTTTAAATAATTTTGTAACTATATGAAAGTATTTTAAAGATATTTAATAAAATACACTCCGAAAATGTATCTATACGAACATAATATAATTATAGAAATACCTAAAAGGATTAAATATTTTAGTATTAGAACTTTATATTTTGTCAATATAATTTTGGGGTATTTTTACCTTTTAATACAAGCAGTTAATTAAGTGAAATATTTAAATAATATATTTAAAAAATAAACTTATTAAATACATTTTAATAGGTATGTATAACATAGAATGAAAATTGTATAATTTTAATAAATTACATAATTCACATACAAAATTTATTAGAGCCCGTTGAATTTGCATGACCTAAAATGTAATACGATTATTCGAAAGGCCTATTTTCGTCCTGTTTAAATGCGCAATTATTTAAAACATTTTTGTTATTTATGCAGTTATCTCGTTAGTTATTGAAATGAGTAAGCAATTTATTTTTATTCTAAATAAAAGTTTAGTACAGAAAATTGTACAACCATTGTCATGTCATATGCAGAGAGAACTCGTGAGCTTAGAAATATAATGAACATTTATTTTTAAAGGCAAAAAAAAATTTCAGACCTCAGTTGTATAAATCAACAATATGGTATTGCTGTAGGAAAAAAAAATATATATATATTTATGGTTACTATTATTGGATTAGTTTGCGAGTAAATAATGAAATATAATATTATATAGCGCATTTTGTTTATTTTTAAAAATAAATTACTCCAATAAAATAAAGTTATTACATTTTTTATTGTACTACATTTTAAAACAAACTTCATCGATTATTATCAGAATGTCTAAACGTTAATAATAATATAACATTGTCACTATTAAACATTGGAAATTAGTTTAATATAATAGTACGGTTTTGAACTGTAAAATACCAGTTGATAATATTATCATTATTGTAATTAGAATACTAGTATTTATAATAATAATATGCAACCCAAATACGCGATGAAATTCCACCAGACAGAACTTCTCAGATACCTAGTGAAATAGAAAATCGTCGTATGTCATAATACGCGTAAATCGATTATAATATATCGCATAATGTTATAAATAGCATCGACATAGATACGTTAATAACGAACCGCGATTGCCGTTGAGGGTTATTCGTAGGTTTCAATCCACAGTTTTGCATAACTATAGCCCATCTAATTTGCATTCGCCGATCAAGACTTAAATATGTTCATCACACCACACCGCCTATCGTCTTCTATATTATAATATTATTCCATAATCACGTCCGTTTATTCGACGCGTTCAATTGTTATTACTGTGTGAACCGACGACGACGGCGGCGGCGGTTGAAGGTAGTGCGATTTTACGCGGTGCGTATATTATTATAATATCCAAACCAATATAAATAGCAATTTATATTGAAATCCTCCACCTGAGACGGGTTGCAGAGGTACTAATAATTATTTCGTGTTAAAATAAATGTAGACATTATAGCTGAATAAGTACACAGAATGATTTACTAAGCATGCTCACCCATTTATTTCTTCTTCGACTATGTAATTGTTCAAAATGTGATATTTAGAATTTTTAAATTGACTAATAAAGGCTGTAATTTTTTTTTAATTTTTGAGATTTTTTGTTATATTTAAGGATTGTTCTGTGAAGATACAATTTTCTGTTTTTCAAATGAGAACCCCTCCTTTTTTACAGTAAAATATTTATCGAATAATTCTTCTTAAAATGTTGATGTATCAAAATCTAAGTTCAAAGTTTTAGTTTTTGAGTTATTTTAATTTGTGTACGACGAAATGGATAAGGTTAGGTTTGGACACGGTTGCTATAGTGATTAGAAAATTTTAATTATTAATATTAATCCATTAACATTTATAATTTGTAAACATAGTCTATAATTACAAAATATAAAATATATATATAATATAATATATATTATATACTATATAATATTACATATTATATAATTTACATAATTCCATACGTTTTATATTTTTGTATAAACGTTTTAATAACTGAGAAACTACATATTTGCATTTTTAAATAGGTATATTGACATTTTCAAACAAATTGTTCACTTAACAATTAACAGTAAAAAGGAGAGTTCTCATATTTTGAAAAACACAAGTTTGTATCACCCTAGGACATTCCTTAAGTACAAAAAGTTACAAAAAGCCTCGAGAGTTTAAAAATATAATCTCAAAGTAAATATATTTAATAATTTAATAATTCTAAACATCAGAATTTGAAAAAAATTTAGGAAAAAATGTGGGTGAGCATGTTTGGCGAATCAACAGGTTTATCATAAATAGTTAGCAGGTTATGTACCTACGTACCATGGGTTCTTGCTGAAGGTTGGATAATATACGAAAGAGTTCATTTGATTCCGGCACCACTGGGTCGAACGTTGAAAAGAAGAGAGAAAAAAATGACCGAAAGGGTCGATTACATAATATACACGTATAGTAGAGCGTGATGTATAATTAAAGCGCAAAAGAAAAACAGTGAGATGAAAGACAGGTAGCAACGTAATTTTATATAATACAGTTTGATATTTTATTCAGCCGAGAATATTCATAATCCTCGAGTGGAGTCTATGGTGGACGACTGTGTGTCATATATTATTATAGGTAATACTTATGTTTTATGCCGTGCTTAATAAATTCTGAATTTATTCGCAGAACCTCGTCAGCAGCCGTGCCCTCGGGATTTGCGCCTGTTCCGCGTTTTTCTAATGACACATTTGTGTTCTTGCAGCGTCTATATTATTATATTATTACTTATAAGGTGTGCACTGTATTCATATACTATATAGTATGTATGTTTAATTTCTTTCGGTTCCAATGACGTCACTGCTACGGCCGCCCAACGTGTGTTACATTCTTAATTGAATCGTCCTTTCTCTAGTTCGCGACACCATAATATTAAACGTATTATATACGATGACACAAAATACACTCGAGGCTCTCGTTCAAGTATATTTTGATTTAATATAATAATAAGAGGTTACAGCGCAGGCACCCGTGTGACCTAATTAGGACTACGCCGTGTACTTATATACACGGATATCATTATGTTGATTGTGTGTATATATTATACGTGCTATTCCATGTACAAATGATGGCGAGAGGCAGACATACAGCAGCCATAGAGTGTTACCGCCTATTATTTCGTATACGGTATAATATGAGGTACCTACACTTAAAAGGATCGGTGACCGTGAACGACTAATGTCCATATGTATGTATATCGTATAATGCATATAATATTAGGCGTGCGGTCGGCGAATACGTTTTGATATTATTATTGTGAGGGGACTTGCGCGTACATCGGGCTTTTCGGGTAAGTCCGTGCAAATATAGCCACGCAAGCCACCTGAGTCCCACGCGTAGAAGATTTGCGGTGCGATTTGTGTAATTGTATTTTTGTTTTGTTTTGTTTTGTTTTATTTATTTTTTTTTTTTAATACTATTATAATTTGTGCCGAAGTCAAATAAACAATTGGGGGCGGAAGGGGGGAACAGGTGAGTGAAGTTTGAAAAAAATGATTTGTCATTTCGACTGCTTAACTTTTAATGGTAAATTATTGAACTTTGAAACTTTTTAACTTAAATGACTAATTGTCTTTAAAAATATTAAAAAAAAAATTAATTTCATAACAAAAATAAACTTTTGCGTGTTTGTAACTCCAGGGTGATGTTGAAGCAACAAAAATATAAGTTTAAAAGAATCTTAAATATATTAATATATTATTGCATTTGAAATAAATTTGCATTTATTTAATTTATTTGGTCACAATAAATCATTTTAAGATTTTACATTATTATTCTGAAACAGTTAAATATGTAATGCAAATTAATAATTTAATTATTTAAAAATAATATTACACATGTTTAATATATTAAAAATATATAAGATAATACGAGTATAAATATTAGTCATCAAATGTTGGGTAGGTTGTGGAAATATAATTGTTATCTTAGTATTCAAATTAGAAGCTATGACTACTATTACATTTTAAAAACAATTTTTACAAAGCTAATTTGGCATAATTTATTTTTTAATTTTTCAAAAACAAAGTGACTTATTATTTAATTCACAATTTGCTTTGAGTTAGGTAAATTATTATAAAAATCAAAGACATAAATCTTAATAAATCTTTAATAATTTTACTATTGCGTATGTATTTTATAGTTATTGAACTTCTAAAATTTTCTTTTCTTTTATTAAAATAATAATAATGTAATTATAATTTTACAGTTAATACAAATGATTTTTTAACCAATAAATTTAAATTGTTCAATATTTAAATGTTGTCAACAACAGTAAAATTCACTAGATATATTGTTTTTTAATTAAAAAATATTATATATTAACATATAGAATAGATTTATTGCTGCAAAAATGTTTTTGGTAAAATCATATTATGTATTATTACAAATTACAAAATTATTTTTATCGTTTTTTTTTTTTTTAGTTTCTGTTTAGAATTTTAAATAAATACTTAATAATTTTGAAAGTTGAAATCTTTTATACAACCTTGTTATTGTTCCACGTTTTTGTGTCCGTAGTTATAATATATAAATTATTATAATTCGAATAATATTACAAAAAAAAAAAAAAAATATATTAATTTCATAAAATATAGTGTCTAGTGCCCTTGCATAATTATTATGTACCTATCTATATGACTATAATGAATACCTTGTAAAATAAACACATTTAATTTTCATTGAAACCTAAATTCAGACGAATAGCGGACCATAATGCCTTTTGTTTTTCATGCATGCTTATTTGCGTTATGATATTTACTTTTGATTATACAATATTTCATTTTGTATACAATTATAGAAGGAAACAAGCTTATTTCGTTGAAGGTATTTCAGTTTATGTTTTTTTTTTATTTATTAAGGTTGGTTGAACGTTTTTGTGTGTATTTTATCTCAATATATTTTAAGTTAAACAATTGTTTATACACACACTCATAATTCCAAATATATTATATTAGACAGACCTATTTGTTTATATAACAAATATAATGAAAACTATAACAATATGAAATATAGGAACGAAACATTATATTTTGGATTTTATAATGGTGTACGGGGGAAAAGTATACCTGTTACGATAATAATAACAATAATTATATTACGTACAGAGTATAATATTAACTTCAGCTTTATAGTTTATGACTTATAGTGGCTTATCAAAGGTACATTTGTATCATTCAATTTTGCAATGGTTATTTTGTGCAGTTTTCTATGGTTTGAATTGGTCATAGGTAATGTAGTCATATTTATGAAAAATACTTTTAAAACATATTTTTACTAGATATTTAAATACATTTTACAACTAGTATGCAAAAATATAAATAAATACAAATAAAATCATAAAAACAGTAGGAGAAGATCCTATTTATAATGTATACTTACGTTGAGCGTTGTAATTAACTTAACACAATATCCATATAAAAATATATATGATATTATTTAACACCCATAAGCACGTAGGTATTTATTTTATTTAAATAGGTAAATACAGAGCTGCCAGCTCATCAGTTATCACTATTGTCACCTCATTTGGGTTGTTTCCAAGAATCATCAGTTCTGTAACAAAACGTTTAACTTATTTTAAACTAACCATATTTTTCTAATGGTACCATCTTTGGGCCTTGCCAAAACGAGTGTTGAAATGTCTACTAATCTATGCCATTAAAATAATGAAAATGGTATAAAATGTTTTGCATAAATTTGTAAACTGTGCTTTATTAATTCGTTCAACCATCAACACCTAAATAAATAAATAAAAAAAATTGTGTTGTAGATAACAACAAATTTAAAACTTATTTGTGTATTTCTAATAACTCGAAAACTATTTAATTTCATTCTACGTTTTTCAAGATTTAATTAAAATGTAAGAATATTTTTAGTAAAGGTTTCTCCTGGGGTCTAAAATGTATATTTCATCAAAAAAGTTTTACTTTTGGTTATTTAAATTATTTTACAACTTCTTACATACAATGCTTCTGAGAACTAAAATATATCATGTATAAATATTATTTCCAAAAGTTGTCATAAATATTTTTAATGATTAATATTTGTTTTTACTTTTATAACACATGCATGGATTTTAATAAATTTATCATATTGAAGTAATATCTAAAAAATGTTTAAATAACGAGGTACATGATATTTATTAAATCATCTATGAAAATATATTTAATATATTTAAGGTATTAAAATATTAAAACTAAAATCGATGTTATTAAAAAGTATTTTTTTAACCTTTTTTTAATACTTAATTTCAATGAAAGATAAATACTATATAACGAGTTCTACTTTTTAAGAAACTTATAAAATATAATTTTTAGTATTGTATTATATTCATAAATATTATACAACACTTTATCGTTCATAAATAATTATATTATAAATAAATAAAGAATATAAACTGATATTTTAATTTTGTTTCATTAAAATTATTTAAATATTTTAAGACACCTGTTTTAATAATTGTTAATTAAATATTATAAATGCTTATACGAATAGATTAGGTGATACGCTTCCATAGTATTTATAAATATTTTCAATTTATTTCATTTAGTAAACTACACCAAACAATGTTGGAAAATATTAGATATTCGGACTTCTTATTTTTCTAGAAAACCCTAAGCAATTTTAAAAATTATTTCTTTTGGAGTACCTTTTGAGTTCAATTTCCAAACTATGTAATAATTTAATCTTGGGTTGGTATCTGAGTATTATTATACATTACAAATACTTACTGCCTCAACATTTTCATTTTGAAAAATAAAGAAAACATATTCTGTAAAACCTTCCATCCATTGCTATAGCTCACGTGGTATAGAATAATAACACAAAACAAAATCGACTTTAAACACTAAGTTGACTTAGTGACACTTATCTGTTTCAATAAACAAGTCGAATTTGTTTCCCAATATTTATAAGTTATATACAATATTATTATATTTATATAAGATTATATAATATTATTCAATATACGTAAACACTTTTTATGGTTAGCTATTATTTATAATAATGTTAAAGAAAATTTCCTTTTATTTTATGATATCGGTTAAATAATTTAATTTTGTTCCAAACTTCTTATAAACTGCACGATAACCTATATAAAATAGATTAATATATTTTTAAATCTATATGCGGTATCCATGCATAATATTTTGCTTTATAGATGCATTTGTAAGCGTTCTACGTACGTATATTTGTGTGCATCACTTTTTAGTAATATAAAATTACAATTTTATGTACCTACCAGCAAAAGTGTATAATTTTTCAACCAAAAATAATAACTTAAAAATAATTTTTTTGTTTTTTGTTCTTCTAGCTGACAAAAAAAAAAAAAACCAAAATTGAATGATTCACCAAGAATAGATATGTTGTATAACTTTTGGCACGGCAGCTAAAAAAAAAACTTTACGGTTCATAGAGAAAAAAAGCCTCCTTGCCTTAGTATCTACTCCCCAGTCCATCACCACCACACCTACTTACAACCTCCTTATCATCTTTATACGTATACATTATACTATATATATATATATGTGTGTGTGTGTGTGTGTGTGTATACTCACGTAGTAGACGAGTTTAAGGTTTGCTTATGGTATAAAACTTTTCGTAGAAATTGTTTTCGAGAAACCTCACCTCTTCCGCCATTGCGTTCATTTCGAGTAATTCTTCAGGTGTCAGACGCAAACTGGGGCGGCTGGTCTGTAGTAATTCAATTTATCCACTCGCTGAAAAATTGATAGAATCCGTAACTCTTACCCGGTAACAAAGGGCTCACGATAGCCAATGGTTTAAGGTGAAAAAGACAGCAGTCAGAAGACGCAAGAACGTGCGTTTAGTATATAATATAATGTACCTACTAGTTGTGGGTACGAGTTTGGTGAGAAATGCTCTTTAGTCACGATTCCACGACCTGTAGCTTTTTATATATCTCATCTCTCCACCGTTATCATCATTATCACTGATCAAATATAAGTGTATTATATGAAAAATAGTATACAAAACTAATTGTTTATCAATAATTCATTGTAAGCTAATTTACAATATAAATGTATAAATAATTGTCAATTAAATATTCGTTGTTTAAAAATACACATAATATATTAAAATAATATAGTTTTGAAAATTTAAAAGGATGTTATGATGATACATTAATAATGTAATAGGAAAATCATCAGCAAATGCGTGAACCCATTATGCACCATATTATAACATACCTATCAATGCATAAGTGCATAGTATACAAGTGATACGCATACATAATCGCCTAATGTTGTATCATTTGTATAAAGTACATATAATAATATTGTATTATTATATTTGGTTATTTCCGATGGCCGGCGTCTTATTTAGGCAATTTCGATACATCGACGTGTAGGTGTCCTTCGAGCGTTAACCCCCACTGTTAATAGTTGAATTAAAATAATAACTATATTACGTTCATGATACTCGCATTTCTAAATAATTACTCGTGTGGATGAACGTGACTACTTTCTTTTAATTTAATTTTTACTATCTCGGTTAACAGCGAATAACGACAAATTCGCGGATTTTAAATATTGCGTTATACCTGAGCGACTATTTTTGTTATACCGTGCAGTAATTAAGTAGATATTGAAATGAATATATTATCTACTTATAGTATCAGTTGTAATATAATGACTGGTTAAAAACGCCAATTTGAAGCTAAATGGATAATTTTTATGAAAATCAATTATTTTCTACGAAGATCGACATAAAATTTCAATCGTATTGGTTTAACCTACAAATAAAAACAAAATTGACTATTGTTTTTTTCCACCACATATGATAATTTATTTGTTTTTATACTGTCCATCTTTTTGGTGGTATGGTAGAAGGGGCATATGTGTAACCTTGAAAATAATGTATACTACCAGTACTGCCTCTGTTTCAAGGATTACAATAATATAGTATACTAGTATTACCTGAACTATATACGGGCACATGTCAGGCTGCTATTATTACAAATATTATTACATTTACGAGATAATTAGTTTAATACTCGGAACCTTGTAACTATTGCACGCGCTATCAAGTCGTTCAAATATTTGCTAAAACACTTTATGCCAGTGGTGAGTTTCTGTAATCGTTTGTACGGATATTCAAGTACAATAATATATCGCATAGCGATACGCGTGTATGCATAGGATTAATATTACTTTTGTTATTGTTATTTTATATTACGACCGTACAATACGCTTAAATACTGACAAGCCATGAACGGATGATAAAAACACACTATAAAAAATAAGAAAAGTTTGCGTGTAGAAATATTATATTTATCACGCGCACATAATAATAATACACGATTGATGTATATGGGAAGAGACCGTGCCATTTGCGAGTAGGGCGAAAAGACGGGGAAAAAAATTACCTACATTACATTTACTTACGTGTAGCGCCGAGATTATAAATCGTTTTCGGCTTGCCAAAAGTTGTATAATAAACTTTCAATATGATCATGGCCGTAATAATATAAATAATACATAATAAATGTGAACGCGGCCGTTAATGACTTTCCGAGGACAGCTTTATATCGTATATATATATATATATATATAACGCGCTGTCTGGGTAGTAGTGGCGGCGGCGGTGAGGGTTGAGGTTGTTGTGGGCGCGATATAAGGGTGGCAAGGCGTAGGGGGGAGGGTAAGTAAGGGGTGACGGCGGCAGCGGTGGAGAAGGCCGAACGGAATTTATTAAGGCACAACTTCTTTGACACAGCAACGGCCGGCACGAGCGTCCTCCGCAAAGTCCTCTCGTCGCGGCTATATGCGCGCACGCCGTCGTCTCCGCCGCTGCACCTTCGTCCTCGCACCGAAAAGCCGTTATCTCTCTATTAACGGTTATAATATTTTATAAGTTTGTACATATCATAATATAGGTATAAAGTATAAACTGTATAGGTATGATAAATATATATATATATATATTAAACGGACGAATCGAGCGCGTATGTATGTATGTATGTATGTATGTATGTATGTATGTATATATATATATATATATAGTATGTATACACACCATATTAACGGTACACGCGAGGATTAAAACCGCATTTTATATCGTGTCAACTGATTTATCTCTATCCTCGCGTGCATTCCACGCGACCGCAGCCATTATACGTATCTCGACCGATCGCTATATACATACATACATTATATATATATTATGCGTATGTTGTACACCCGACCACCGCCGTGTGTGTGTGTGTGTTATTACCACAGTACTAGCACTCTCGCCCGTTATGATTTCCCTCTCGTCACGCGCCGGCCTGACTGCGGCCGTTACGACGTTTTTTATCCCACCGATTAAAACTGATTTTATATATTTAATATAATAATATTTTAATATAACGCGTATATTTCTATATTCTTTTTTATTTTTGTTTATTTATTATTATTATTATTTTTATAGCGGTTGGTAAATCACAACGGTGAACGAGAAAAAAAAACTTTTTAACATTTCTCCGGTCGGTTCATTAGGGTTGTCCGCTCACGTAAGCTTGTTAAATAGTGAGGAAACAATTGTTTCTTTGAAAATAAAATGTGTCATATGCTGCAAGTCAAGTCGTCGCATTAGCAGTCGTACTGACGTCGATGTCGAGTATTGCATAAGATTAGACAGTGCAGTGACATTCGTACTCTAATTATTTATCTATTGCGCAACTGTTTCATTCTTATATAACAAATTTTATGTTTAGTATTTTATAATCGTTAATAATTGTTGATTGCAAGCCCAGGACAACTTCAAAGTCACAATATATACCTCTATTATAAATTATAATATTATATTCTTTTATTATTTCATCGTTTTAAATAATTTGTACGTATGTATATACAATATATTGTGTAACAAGTATTATGGCGACAATAAGTCATTATTTTAATTTCGTTATTGTGACTTCCGTTAATTTTATTATTGGTTAACGTTGTTTTGGGAATTATACACGTGGTACTATATATGAACGAAAATAATTATTATTGCAACTGTACTAAAAACTCTGTTTTATAGTTTCAAAATCCGGTACCGGGACAAACGAACACATGCGCACGTGAATACATTGTTCGTAGGGAATTTATCTGTACGGTTTATATTTATGTATTCTATGATACTTAACAATACTTTATACTGTAATAATCAAATGAACAAAATATACATTTTTAAAAGGTTTCTACATAATTGTTTTTTATCTCAACCATATTATAGTCCAGTATAATTATTGAACTAAAATATAAATTAATGACATATTATCTACAAGTGTCTCTTTTCTGCAATGTATAGAATTTATGTATCCAACAATATTGGCCATTGTTAATTTATTGTGATGCAAAATATTCATACAATAAACTGCGAGTGTGCAGACTGGGTCATGATGATATAATAATATGTGAGATGCGTGATATGACTTTGATTCGAAAAAATAATATTGTTCAGTCACAAGTCAAATGTTTGAATTTGTTTTAAAATTAAAACTCACCGATTATTTAAGTAGCGTACTTGCTCGGTATGATCTTCCATTATGCAAATATCCTTAGACTAGCTTATGTTAAAAACATTTCAGGTAGATATTAAAGTACACGGAATAGCGTAATATTTACGCATATCAAAGGCAGCTCTAATCCTCTAAAACTGAGACGGGAAATATAATAAAAATACACAAGCATGATTTACATATATTAACAAAAAATTTACATCGTAAATAGATTTGGATGCAACTTAATAAAAATGTTACATTTATTCGCTTGCAAAAGATTATCTCAACCATATGGTCCGGGAATACATTTGTTAGAATTAAAACGTAAATATGGTGATAAAAACCATAAAATATATTATGACGCAAGTAGTACTGCACTAATTTTTATTTGTACATGAAATAATGGAAGATAATATTCAAAATTATAATAATCAATAACTTGACTTTGTACATCTTAATTAAGAATTCCCACATAAATAATTAAATCTTAATATTCATTATTCAGAAACATAATATAATATATTTATCCGATTGATTATTTTGATGTTTGTATTTTAAAAAATGTATTATATAATTGACATAGAAAATATGAATAATTTGAAAAAAATATGTATTACATTCAGCGATATAGTATAATATTGGTTATAAAACAATATATTATAGTTGTTAACTTTTATTTATTTACATCTAAAAAGGTTTTGTTTCAATGCACTTGTATACTTTTCTATAACATGTATTAATATATTATTAATATATTGTACATTATTTTTGGATTTAAAATCACAATTTGAATACAAAAATTAAATGTTTCATCATTCGAAATGTTTTTAAAAATGTATCTTCTATTGCATTTATTATGACGTGGTTATATCGTAATTTCATAAAACTTAAATTACATTATAACGCATGATTGATTTTTGTTAGTCGAATATTAGAGCTTTTGATAGGTTATTAAGTAATATTAAAACAGTTTTCTAATTGCTTGTACAACAATATTAATAAATATCGTGTGAATAGACTGTTGCATGATAACCTACGCAATAAACATATTATTGTTATCTAATGTAATATAGTTTCACACCATTATAGTTTTCATATTTTTATAAATATATTATTACGTATAGTATTATATACTATACATATATCACAGACTCGCGTGTCATATTTCATTCATTCTGTAATATCACGGAGTCCCACCATATATAAGTATGACTATTTTGATTAGTAAACAAAATCTATTATAATAATAGTTCGGCTTGCTAGACATGCGTCTGCTGAACTAGTCTCGTCTTATCGCTTGCCCCCCCCCCCCCCGTATTATTGCTGCCAGGTCATCGGTAAAGTAAAATAATTTATATTACATTTATTTCATTTATAAATATACGAGTACATTAAACTGTACTCGGTATAACTAAGTGTCTTATCTAACACCTAAATCCTCTCACATTTTCCCGTTTGGTATAAGTCTATCACTACGGGTACACAATTACATACCGTATACCAGCAGTAATATACAACAATTTAATTGTTACCACGTAATACTACTTATCTGTATCCTAATTTTATTATGTACAATCGTAGTATTATAGTTTTTTCCACAACCAATAAGAATTAAAATCTCAAGTCATTTGATATGAACTCGTTGATAAAATCTTAATTAATTTTAAAAACTAAAAAGATTACAATGTAAATTTAGAACATAAACAATTCTTTATAAAACAGTTAAATTTTTCAATTTTTATAATCCAATTCCGTTACAATGATTTATTAGCATAATATTATACGGTAGAATAAAGCGGTAGATTTTTAAAGTAAAATGATTAAGTAACAAATTAATGGAAATAAGTTATTAATATATTAAAATTACGTACATAATATGCTATTTATTTTTGTGTAGAACTTCATCAAGATAAACATCATTTTGTTTCAAATACTCTTAACGTCTTCCTTACATATTTTTTATTATGCATAATTTCTAAAATTATACTCACACTGTCTTTATGAACTTAGTATTTCAGTTCATCAATATTTAGTAGTTTATATGGACTTATAATTTACTTTTTAAATACTTACATGACAAAAAAAAAAAAAAAAAAATATTATGCTTAATAAATTAGTAATCTTTCATAACTTTAACCGATACCCAAAAAATGTGTAAATCGCTCATTACACTTTCCCATTATAGTACGTATCATATAATAATTAATATAATAAATATGTAATCATATACGTTATATATCGTATATTTGCTTATACAAAAAGTAATATATTAGGTATATATAATTTAAAATATATCAAATTTACATTTTTGTTGTACAAAATAAATGTCCATATTCATGTAGTATTGTTTTGTAACGATTGTTTTTGAAAATGTATTAGTTGTGAATTTTGAAAATTCATTAACTATAATTCGTGATTCTAAATTGTTATTTTACTTTCTCTTGTATGTTAAGTAATTTATCTAAGAACACCAATTAAACTTGTAGAAATTTCAAAGACCAAAGTTGACTCAAAGTAAACTCATTATACATAATATAAAATTAACATAGTTTAATGAACGAAGCAGGTCGTTTATTCTTAACACAATTAAAAAAAATTGTTAAATTCTGTAAAAATAAAAAAATGTATTATATGCATTACGCAGCTATATTACACATAAATATATATATATATTATTGTCTTCTTAAAAAAAAAAAATAATGTTTCCATAACGCGATCTGTAAATTATTTCAGTGTGTATTTTTACGAATTTGCCGCCATTATCTACAATAAAGCACACTGTTATAATAAATAGCATCAAACGATACCAGGAAATAAATTATTTTAGGTATACATACAATTTTTTTAAGCTATATCCTCTATCTACTTTATACCGCCTGCAACGTCGTCGTGTTCTACCTCAATGGCAGTAGAAGAGCGGTCAACCAGCGCACAGTCTTCAATCGCCTTACTCGATGCGATTCCCTCAACAGCACCACCCCTTTCCAACCGCAATACTACCCTTCACTTCTCGTGCGTTCCCGCCCCGCGCACACATTTCCACGCCATTTTAAATTACTCCTAGCCGTTTCCTATTCCTAATCCTTCTACATGCATTTCTCGAATTCTCTTTACTGCTTTTGCGTTCGCGTTCTCAGCCCTCGCTATACACACGCACAAACCACTTTAACCTATTCACCCTTGCCTTATCTGAGCGCAAGCTTATCCTTATCCAGCTCTATAACCATCACGCGTATGTTATCGTGTTTAGGTACATATTTGTGTACTTAACTCGGTATAATCTCGTTTACACCACACGCATATCCCTCCACACGTGGTTTGCGTTCCCGCAAGTATTTTTTTTTCACCAGTCTTCCGTGTACGTACGTGTGCGTACGAATGTCAGCTGCTGTTCCCTCGGCGAGCACTGCACCACCATTAAATGCGTGATTACGTAACATTCACATATCCAGTCGAAATGCGGTTAAATATGCGCTGGAATTTATTTTCACACTAATAAATAAAATACTGTACATAATGATTATTATGCTGTTGTGTTTATATTTTAGTGGGGGAAACATATATTTAAATTAAAAGCTTGGCGAATATTGTTGCATTAATAATTTTATTTTTACAAATAATTAATTACTAGCGGAACTATTAAATATAACAGTTGTCTATTATATTTTTAATTGTGTGATTGAAGACAGTGATTTATTATAGTTTTGCACGTTGGATGTAACTATAATATGCATTAAATACATTAAGGGAAGAAAGAATTCATTATAATTTTTTTTTTTTAATTTTGTCAGTTAATTTGAGGAATGAAAGTCAAAACACTCAGGTATTAAAATAATGAAATAAAAAATTGAAATATTTTTGCCAAACTCATTTTTAAGAGAATCTATTAAAACTTAAGAGTCCTTTGTAAAGTGATTACGTCCATGAAGAGCCAAATTAATTAATTTATAAACAATAAAATATGGTATTTACCTAGAATTATTTTCATAATATTATAACTGAGAACTGTCCTAACGGGTGTGATTTAAACGTATGGTAGCTTTCAACGATTTCTTGGAAAGTGATGATAACTTACATTAATAGCCTGACTCGAATATCATTTGAGTTAAATTTCAAATTAATGTATATAACAGTATGATAATTCTGAAGCGCTTTCAAGCAAATGATTTCATACATTGAAGAAGGCACAATGCATAAAATATAAAATTAATTAATTTCTCACTTCACTGGAAATATAAAATTAACATATTTTGATAAAATAAATATAAATCAAATTGTATCACCATTGGTAATACATTTTGGTTTAATAAAACAACTAATAATAATTGAAATAGATGTATGTGTTTTATAATGCACAATGTAGGTATACAATTTTAGCGAAACACCCATAATTTATGTTGTATATTTTACATTTCCATGCTTACATGTAATTTTCGACGATTGCCATTAGTTGTGTATAATTTATGTGATATAATTTGTTGTATCAAAACGCATTGGTAGCTGTTTACTAACTAGTGTTTATCTATATCATACAATCAACCATCGTACTTTTATATATTTGAATATTTAACAATAACTTCATATTAACACATTTACACATGTTTCATAATATATGATCAAAGTATTGACAATATTATTTTGAAAATATGTATTCAATTTATTATAGTATAGATTATATTCATCAAAATAATAAACCAATACTATTAATTTTATAAATTTTAAAAAAAGTTTGAATACATACATAATAATTTTACAATAATCAAATTAGTATTAATTAATGAAATACAGTTTGATTTCGTCGATATGAATAATTTAGACTTTTTTAAGACACCAATTTTAATGCATTCGCAAACATAAATGGTTAAATCTTATAAATCCGTTTTATATTTTATGATTAGCTGAAACTTCGAAATCAAATATCCGCTATAGAATATATATATTATTTTTAGTATGCACAGTTAGTATAGTCGAGTATAAACTGAATAAAATATACTTTACTCTTGAATGCTTATCATTCGTCGATTTGACAAACACTGATAATTGTATCACGTATATATATGTATTAATTATGGTTAGTGTTGTTTATCTCCGCTCTTCTAACTTCTATAATCTATCTCTTATAAACATTGAAAAGTATCTTTGATGATAAAATATTATTGTCATTAGTTAGTAATTTTCCGTTCATTCGACAACACTCACGTCGTCGTTCCAAAGTAATACACTTAAAATTTACTAACATTTGTCTATTCTATAGGATATTCATCGATTTGAAGGAACGATAAGCATTGAATATTTAGAAATATAGTTTTAAAGTAAACTTTTCATTATAATATACTAATATAACACGTATACGTACGAATATATTGTTATTTTTTATAAATATTTTCAAAGGATCGAATGAACGGCATAATAAATGCATTGAATATTTTATTTCATTATTGCTAAGTCGATGTCATGTATTATTATAATATAAGTGGCTTTCGTGTATAAAGATATTAATACTGTCCTATGTTTATGTTTGTTACAGGCATTAAACCTCAGAGCGAGAAAAGCAAAAGCGGCGAGAAGACCGCAGCTGAGCAGAGACATGAAACCGGGTATCATCATTGAAAACGTTGCACAGACCAGAAGACGACTGGCCGAGACTACATTGCTGGCTACGGCTTCATTAGCGCCCGGAAGTTCATCTATCATTGATGAAGGGCCAACCAACACCGGAAGCGGAAGTCAGGTATTAAAATATGCACATAAAAATAGTTAACTAATATGTTTCGATACAAAACAATGTTGATCCTGTAGTATTATAGTAATACACACGTGTTCAGCTATTATGCATATTACAATTGAGAACAAAATGAAAAACAGTGCTAATATATTATGCATTGCATACTTATCTAATTCAATAAGCAATGGTTATAATACTTATTCTGGGCACATATTGTATGTTAAATATTAATTATAACGAATTTAATACTGTGGTTAAAACGTTTTTGGTGCTTATCTTTGGGTGAATTTGTAATGAAATTTGTTAGCTGATGTCGTTTAAGCATATTTCCAACGTGAACACCAGAGTTTAAAATAATGATGAATTGATATTATAGTTGTAGTTTATGAATAACACTTTAACTCAAACTTTATACTTATTTTATTTGATATTTTTTGTATGAATGTTGCAATAAACTATATTCGGTTATGATGTTTAAACTTTAAACGAAGTAAAAAATAACGAAACACATCTCTCAAAATTTTATATATTGTTTAACTACCTATATTTATTTGGTAAAGAAAAACTGCATCATATTTGTTAATTATATTAAAAAATTAAATGATTGATCTTTGTTATTAGTTTTGAATTAAAATGTAAATAATTTAAATGCCCATATGTAGTAAGTACATACTTTAAATATTTAGTGATAAAATATGTGCATCGCTCATACAGAAATATGAGTACGAAATTAATATTTTGATTTTACGGTCTTACAAAATGTAATTAATAATATTTTCTAGATTATATAAATATATTTACAAGTATTAAAAAATTCTTACATTTTTTGATTATTTCTAAATTTAGAAACAAAAAATTATTTTCTTTAAATCTCTAAGCAAATTACAATATATGAGTTAAAAACACACCCATAATAATACAAAATAATAATATCAATTATGAGAAAATTTATTTTAAGTTAAATTTAAGCTGATTAACCTTGAAAATATAATTTAAAAAATGTTTGACATAAAAATTAAAATAAAAAATAAATCTCTTATTCAAATTACATACATTGTAATAATAAATAAGCTTATTGAATTTTGATCGTTTTATGGTTTAAATGTTACTTTGAACTTTGAAGTATATCTATAATTTATTACAAAATACTTTATTATAAAATGTTTTATTCGTAAATATAATAATTTTTGTTAAAATAAATATTTCAATGTCAATTATTTAAACTGTATATACTTAGTTAATAATAAATATATTACACGCATATGAATGTAAATGTTCAAATGTTTCACATATTGATAAATTAAGCTAAATTATATTAAGGCAATATACAAATTGTATCATATTACCTAGTACATCGACCCAATTCTTAAATGTTAAATTGCTTATATATCATTATATGTTCGATATGATTTAAATTTAACACAATAAAATTACAATAAAACACCTATATATTATTACACTACTCCAACTATACGTACCCGGTATTCATTTATATTAAAACATATTTGATAATTTATATTTCTCATAGTTTGAGTTTTAAAAAAAATAAAAGTTAAGAAATATTTTATATTTTTTCAGTGAATGTAAATATGTAAAACTATGTTCTTCATTACTAATATAATTATATATATTTAAAATTCTTCTTGTTCTTCTCTTTATTATTATTATTAAAGCAAAAATATACACGGAGAACGTTAATTTATTAAGTTCCAATGCTTGAAAAACTTTTCATCTATCAATTTTATTGCATTATATATTTATATAAATATATAGTAAAATACGTTTAAGACAATTAATCCACAAATACTTCATAATACACATAAATTATTAATATCTGTGCATGATTTTATAAACATTTAAGTGAATAAATAATAAAATTATAAAAAATAATTTGAATCAATTTTATTTGAAAATCCACAAATGCAAACAACGCACGTTATATGTAAATGCATATAGAACTCAAACGACTATTCGTTCTGCTTGCTGAATAAGGCATTTAATATTAAATTAGATAATCAATTTGATTTTTACAGAATCAGTTTCACTAGATTTAGTTTAGGTCATCTGATACATTGAATTTATTTCGTTGGTTCAACATTTTATTAATATAAATTAGTTCAATAACGTGTTTGGCTATCTATTGTAAACTATTATAATTATTCTTGACTAATGTAATTGTGTTAGACTTTTTATTAGTCTTTTTAACTGATTAGATTAAAATTTATTCTAAAATACATCCAACCGAATATTATTTTATAGTAACTATTCACTAGTGAAATATAGTATAAAAAAATGTGCAATATAAAGTATAAAAAAAGAAAATAAATTTACATTAGGTGTGGCACTTAACAGAATACTGAATATGACCATATATTATGAAATCGTACCTACAATAATGTATTTTTTGCAACTTCTCTTCAATTTGCTTTTTAAAATGGAACTCAAACAAATTTTCATGTACAAGCAGATTATAGAAGTTTTAGTCGTATGAAAATATCAAACAACCCCAATATTGTATTAACCTAAACAAGTTTCATTATTCGTTTGCAGACATTTTTGATTATATCTAGAAATATGCAGAAATAATTTGTTTTCTATGTTTAGAATATTAAAATATGAATAATATGTATTTATTGATTATTTTATATTGTCTAATATAAAAAAAAAAAACATTTCGTATTTATTTTGCTTGGGTACCTGAACGTCTATAATATAATATAAATAAATTTCTGAACAAATTTCAAAAAATTACTTCTAGATCGCATACAATTTTAGAGATATGTATACAATACAATCAAATGAAATACAATATATATATAAAAAAATAATCTTGTATTATATCAGTACGTATGCAACAAACTCGACTGAGAGGGTCACGTAATGCCCTTTGCTATCATTATAACACACATAATAATGCGTATGCTTTTGGGGTGTTTTAATGGGTTTTTTGTGTTAACAGGACGATGAAGAAGAGGGCGGATCACCCGGTTCAGATGACTGTCACATCATACATAACGACAAATCTACAGACTTTATCCTGTCCACGGTCATGGAAGAAACCGCGTAAGTGTAAATCTTATATAACGTCGTCTTTGCGAATTGTTATAATTGATTTAATTTGAAACTCGTCCTATTAAACGGATCTAACATAAAATATTAATTATTATATTTAATTTTGTGAAATTTAGAGATTTTGTTGTCTGAAACACAAAATTATAGATTATAGGCACCTGCAACAGATGAGTGAATTTACATGTTTTGTGTTCCGTAACTATACATTTATTAGTCAAACATTTCTAGCCTAAGTAATTTTAATATTTGACAACACACTGTAAATGCATTTATTTTATTTCTTGAGTTTTATTTTCATTGAATATTGATATTACATAATATAATCAATGAACAACATTAATAAACTATTGATGAACTATTTTATGTTCTCGTCCATCATAAATAAATATTTGGTAAAATATGTAGGATCAAAAATGTAATACATCAATAGTTAGAAAATATTCAAAATATAATTCAATGCAAAAACAGTAAATATTTCTAAATATTTTAGAAATTGGTCAGAGATAATATAAATTTAAAAATTATTTATGATAGCATTTATTTACAAAGAAAGCTATAGTTAATATTGTGATCTAGATAAGTTTTTAAATCCTAATACCATAGTTTTTAATAAATAATAATCATTACTATTAATTTTTAATATCTTATAGTTTTATATATAAGTACAAAATGTAAACAACTATTTATCAAATAAAAATGAAGAAAAAAAAAGTATTAAATCATTTTTGAATTTAAATAAATTGTTAATTTTTATTTTGTGCTATACAATTTTTATTATGTTTTTAAATACTATAACCATTTTTTAGTACATAAATTAAATAAAACAAACATTATTTTATTTAAAAGATTTAAAATTTAAAATTATTTTAGAATTGTTATAAGAGTTTGATTAATTAATTTTTAATTTTAATGTGATATTAACTATTAATAAATAAGGACTTGATGAATATCACTGAACTAATTTAAGAATTTAAAATGTACTTAAAAGGTTTTATTTTCAGAACAGCAGATTCAAAAATTTGTTTGAATAAACCTTAAAATTGTTTTAAAATTAAGCTGAATTCAACTATAATTAATTCATAAAAGTAAACACTGAAATAATTCATACACATTTCAACATAAATAAAATTAATGGGTAAAACTCATATTTTATTAATTTAAAAACAATAGTCTTGTTTATGCATTTGTACACCTTCTGAAAATATAAAATAACTCATTTGACACATATTTATATAAGGTAATTACAATTATATTATTTAATACGAATACAAATATTCCTGTTTAATAGTACACAGAATTAATTATGGATTTCCATGAACTAACATGTGCAACAATTCAATGCCTCTCTGGCGGCATTTCATTTATACATATTAATATATATTTTTTTTTATCATGAACGGTTAAATTTAACACAACAATACAGGCTATAGAATTGTGAAATAATAATAATTTGTGTTCTCTCAGCTTGCAATTCAAGAGTAAAAAAAAAAAAAGGTCGGCAAGTGGGTATCGCTCTGGTGTACAGTAGGTGTCGAGTGGATCACTTACATGGATGTATTAAATTTGTATTCAATGATATAAATCATTGTATACGAAAAACGATTCTGAGCGAAGGCGGTCTGTCAGCATACATAACTAATTGTACCTATTTTAAGATATTATTACTAATAAAATAATACATTTTATTACTATTAATAATACAGTAGGTTGAATTCATTTTTTCAGAAAACATTGCATTTGAAAAATTAATTAAATGTAAAAAATAAAAGAATATACTTCAAAAGTTTTGAAAACCCTCAAAAATAATTTTAGATTACACAAAAATAAATAACATCGTTATTCTTCATTTAAATATCTAATTTTGTCCAAATTTGAACTTATAATGTCTATAAAAAATAATTTTTTAACATATTTTTTTGATTTTTTGTATTTTTATAAACTATTTATGAAAAACCTTATTTTAAATTTTCAATCTTTAGTTATAAAAACTGAACATTTTATAAATTTTTAACTATAAAACAATTTGCAAATGTTTGGTGATGGTTTTCGGTCAAAATTTAAAGTTCATAAAAAAAATTGTGCATATGTATTTTTATTCTTATTAATCTGCTATTTTAACAACTTATGATTAATCTTGTGTTCAATTTTCAAGAAATTCAACTCAACAAAATCTTTTTCAAACAAACGCTTATAGAAAGTTCGAAATATAATATTTAAGATAATGGCACACGTTGTGGCCACCTAACACATTTGCACTACAAACATTACAATAATATTAAACTGTACACCACGACAATAATATTGAATTATAGAGGGATGTATTGTGTATAATGTAGAAAAAGTGGAAACTAATTTTATTTATTAATAATATAGTACAGACTCGAGAGGAATATTGTGAGTTGTGACCATTCGTGAACCTCTCGTGAGATTAAGACTGAAGACCTCTTGGACCACCGTGATGTGAAAAATAAATTAATGTAGTATAGCTTATAGTATAATATTATTATTATTAATGAGTATAACGCGTCGATCCCTAAAGGAATAGTAATAATAATAATGATTCATATTTCCTGACGCGGCAAATAAACTAAAAGTTATAACTTTGCGTCGATTGTCCTCTGTGAGAGTCATGCAACATCCGTGGACAACCGTACAAATGGGTCGACACTAAAACTTAAACTTCGCGAGCGCGGAGACAACGATAACCGCCGAACTGTAAGCGTGCTAGACATGACATTATAATGGAAATTCGGCGAGGGGACGACTGGGCCCCGCCGAATGCTTTGATGAGACTTCTCGTCGTCCCATTTAATCGCGGTTGGACGTACACACCCACCGCCGCCACACCGGCGTTATTGCCCGCGCACACGGGCACAAAACTAGCTATCATTTCCAATATAATGACTGCGAATAATAATAATAATAATCGCTCACCGGGTAGTCGCCCCGGGCTTGTCGGGTGTCTGCCGCGTTAGGACCTATTCGAGTTTGTGCGACGACGAATCGGTACAACACTACGATGTGCGACGATCGTTATAATAATAATAATAATAATTGTCGTCTGCCTCTCAATGCGCGCTCGATGTGAATGCAGCAGCGTCCAATGTGCGACGTTTTAATTCAACGAACGCTTTAGATGTTCCATCGAACGATAATTGTTATTTTAATTGAATCGCGCGCCGACCGCTTCCGTGGCGAGAAAATTGAAAAAGTTTTCAACGCGATGCTAACGAACTTTACCTATTACGTTTTCGAGTAAGTACGCCGATAATATTAATAATTGTTCACAAGCAAATACACGAAAGAAGAGTTCCCTGTGGCAGGATGTATGCCTAGCATATTTCGTTGTAGAACAATAGCTAATATATTATGCATAGCCGGATGCATAGCATCAAGCTTGGTTAGGTGCGAAATTATTTTTACAAACAGCGTTGAGCATCCATCGCGCACACCTGCAGCAGTTCGTTAGTATAGAAATAAAAATCGTCGAAATGTAATGCTACATTACTGTCGTACATATACAATACATATTTTATAAGTATAATAAAGAATAAATCCCTGATAAATAATGTAACACTTAAGCCGGACGGTATACATTAGATTTATGAACTGTCCTGTTTCGCACTTTGCATTTATATATATAATATAATACGTAGCATCACTGCATCCATTGCATTGTTTACTCGACACAATAATATAATATAATATGCCTTCCGAGATAACGATTATACTATAACCTACGTTGCATGAAGTATATCGAGCTAAATATTTGTGTTGCAGGATGGTGGCAACGTTGGCCACACCATCCAATCTAACTGCCGACCCAAACGGAAACTTGGGTTCCAGACCACAGGATATCGATCTTGTAACAAGGGTCTTGAACCCTAACCAAACAGTCAGCTCCATTAGCGACAAGATCGGTGATAAGGTAAAATTACATAAAAAAATATTATATTAAACTATATTATATTACAAAGTGCACTCAATGTATAGAATTATAAAAAGGTATTTGATGAGACAATATACGGGGAATCACCAAGCATGCGCATTTTTCATTCTTTATTAATGCATTTATATTTTACTAGCTGTCCCGCCCAGCGTTGCCTCAGCCAAATATTAAGTTAAGTGACTCAAATGGTTTACATGCATCTAAACCACCTAGGTAGGTAATCCACTGCATTGGATCGCGGACAATATGTGAGCAGTAAGCATCCATCTGCGGTGGATTGCGGACCCCATAAGTTGCGTAAGTGAGTGAATTTAGAATTAGGTAGGTTCATTACAAGGTTTTTGCAGAAAAAATAGTGATTTATACTGTAAGTAATAGCCTCTTTCTAGTGTCGAATTTTTTATTTTGATAATGTTAATACGTATTATATAACTCTTTCTGTCTGATGCATATAAAAATTTAGCTAACGCATGTGCATTAAAATAAAAAATACGACGAAAGAAAGCGGTGAATACAACATAATATGTAATTGAAATAGACTGACAACTAATAAAACTCATACCTCGCGTTTTATACTAAACTTAAAAAAAAAACTACGTTTTTTGAAAAGTAATTTTTATTATTTTTGAAAAATGCTACATAACTACCGATTAAACAATATTTTTTTATAAACAATATTATTAGTTTTTTCACCAGGGGCATATATGCATAAGTTTTTTTCTGAGTTTACACGGGAGCAGGCAACATAAAATTGTCCATGAGTGGAGCAGGGATTGCTGATGTCAATTCCTGCAAATTTCATTGTCTGTCCTTGTGCCTTATTAATTGATATAGCAAAACAAAGTTTAATAGGAAATTGGACACGTTTAAATTCGAAGGGATACTCGTTTGTTATCATTGGTATTCTTGGGATATATACAATTTGACCATTCACTGAGCCGGTATGAATTTCAGTTATTATCACCACCTAGGTGTACACGCATATTGGTTGTTAATCTCAAAGATGTTATGCAAGACCAAAAATATGATGACTTTAGACAGACATTGATTTCATCGTTTTTAGTGCCTTTTGGCACAACTGGCAATATTTGTCAGCCATATAAGTCACCAGTAAAAAGAATAACAACTCCGCCCATTGAGTGATCATTATTTTTAAAATCCCTCAGCGTTTTATCAAGTACCTCAGGACCACCTTTAATCGCCATTCTCGTTCATCCTAAATAATAAAACGTGTCTTCCTTAATAATTTATCCAAAGAACTTTGTTTTTTGGATGGAACTTCAATATAAAGCAATGTTTTTGCGAATTCGTCACGGGAGTAAAGTTCAAAAAAAGCCATAAGTGTGGTGTTTCTAACATTTTCAAGTCTTTTACGAGCATTTTGATCAGTGAAATAGACGCGTTGGTCATTTTCAAGGTGTACTGAGAGTTGAAAAATTGCTGGTGATCGTTCGTCAATCGTAAAACCAAATATCCGCCATGCAGCTTCTAATGAACTAATATATCTGCCATTTTGGAATGCTTTAATTTCATCACGTGATTCTACTGAGTATGCAGCCTGATTAGATCCTTTATTAATATAACTACAAATATATTGAATGGCTTTTACTGAATGACAAAGTTCTATGTTGATGTGACAGTCAAATGCATGTAATAATAGAGGACTATATGGCACAATCTACCAATTATCGATTGTGACCATGCGATCAGCGGATTTTCTAAACTGAGAAGTTTGCCCTCGATCATCAGGTGATCGTTGACGATATTTTGGATAACTATCCTTCGCAGATTGTGTCCCAACAGTTTCGGAAAACCTTTTGAACATTTTTCGTTTTTCATACACGGTAAATTCATGTTAAATGGGCAATGAATCATGTTTCTAATAACGATATTAAATAGGGAAGGATCTTCTAGTTGATTCGCAACTCAGCACTAAGAACTAAATCGATGTCATATGGCCTTAATTTGTCGTTGAGTCACACCAAGAGATGAACATAAGGCAATCCTCTTTTTTGCCATTCAATAGTATACATATAACACCTAACTTTACTATATATTTTTTCATTTATAATTAAAACTATAAGTTTTTTTCACTTTCAAATTGAAAACGCGAGCGATATTATTCCGGTCAGCGGGTATTTGATTAGGAAATAAACATGATTGAATATCTGGCCATTGAGGATTGCACGTCATCGTAATAAAAAGATCTGGGCGTCCGTAATTCCGTACAAAAACCATAGCATCTTGTTTACGTTGCTGCATGTAGCGTGGACCACCAACAAATGAAGATGGTAAAATCACTCTCTGGCCAATTTGATCTGGGTTTCCGTTAGCTTGCATCGCATCTTGAAGGTCAGTGTAAATTTCAGTTCATAATCTAGTTTGATTTGCTCTTAGATATTGAAGCCGTTCAGTTTCAATTTTCGCGTACATATCAACAATATATTGATTTAAAAGTTTACCGTATTTAAGTATATTATTAGAATTTTCTCTGACTTGGAATCTAAAAGAATAAAAGTACATGGCGGAAACAGTTTTATTAAGAGGAATTTTTGTAATGTGAAACATCGATAGAATAATCATTCTGTCCATAACAAAGCATTAAAGGATACTGTAACGCATCGTAAGAACGATGAATTTCACTTACGCGTGTTAATGTATCATCTCGAGCTCTTAATACAATATATCTTTTTGAAAATTTTTGGCCGACAATTAATATGGCTACTTCATCAGTTTGATAGTATTATATCGACCAAGATGCTCTGATTGTGGTTTTCTGTCAGCCCTAATAACAATCTTAAATTCAGCTAGATTGGACGGCATCAAATCGAGTGCACTCTTAAAACTACGAATGTACAAATTATTTCTATGCAACATATATAGTATTTGTTTATCTGTATTGGGAGCAATAGACAAACGCCTTTTCACTACATTCTCTGAGTCACCCATAAAATATAACTGTAAAAACTTTGGTTCTTCTGTATCGGTTGGTAATAAAGAACCAGCCAAATGATAAACTTGACTTTGAACTTTAAATGTTGGCATAGAATTTCCATGTCTAATTTCTGTTGAACCAAACGATGTCATTTGAAAAGCCAAATTATAAATACGTATCATGTCAAAAAAATGCTTTGAATTTTCATGAGAAAAAATTTAAGAGAATTTTTAATGGTTCAGATGGATCGGCAATGCTTCCAAAATAACTTTTCCTCCTGAACAGTAAAAACCTGCAGACTTTTTGGACCATTTCAATGCATGACAATAATTACGTTTTAAATTCATATTTCCTATGATAACGTGAGAATCATTTTTATAATCTATTAATTTATCATAAGTAAATGCCGACATTTTACGGCGACGCCATGGAACACGTGGTTCAACTAAATTTTCGTCAATAGGAAAATCGTGAATATTGTTCATAATATCATTAATAATATCGACTATATTTCTATCATTAAATACAAAATTGTTATTAATATTGTTATCATTAATACTACCAACACTATTGGTAATAGATATATTATTTATATTATCGTAATTATTGTTAATAATATTGTTACTATCGCTATTAATATTGCAGTTATCTGGCGAGCCATTGTTATTTTGACTTAATTTGAGTAAACGTTAACGTTTTATTATATTCGATGAACGACCTAAATTAATTTTCCTTTTCATTGTGATAAATGGCTACGCAGGTCAGAATATATCTATTGAATAAACAATGACAAAAAAAATCAGGGAATATCATTGGAATTGAATCAAAATGAGTCAAAAATGATGGAAGACGTGATTAGAGGTTATAATACAATCTTAGAATTACTGTTTACTATTTAAATACAGGCATCTTGAATATTTGACAGCGTTCCGACTTTTACGCGGCTTCACTTAAAATATCGGTCGGTCCGTCCTTGGTAACCACGGAATACATTCAACGCGCACAACGCCCGTTGTCGTCGGTGGCGGCATCGTTGTTTTTGTTATGCTGTACGGGTAAGGAAAACCCAAGCATCATAAGCATAATGTTATAAAGCTGTTGTTAGATGTTTTGATATAAATATAAAACTAATGGTAACCTTATAAATAAACACAAATAATATAAATCACATTGAAAAAAAGCATTTTCAGTTTTAGTTTTTTTTTTTTTTTAGTTTTTTTATAACTCCTTTGTTTATTAAGTTAGAGAATCGATCAAATACCATAAACCTCTTCCGCAATGAGCTCATCAATTAAGAAACAAAAATCATGACGATCAGTTTAGTAGTTTCCGAGAACATAGGCCACAAAGGTTTTCATTTTCACACACACACACACACACACACACACACACACACACACACACACATATATATATATATAATAGATAAATTCAAATTCCGATTAATATAATTTTAAATGTACTTAAATACCATATTTTAAAATTCTCCATCTGCTCATAATATTTAAGAAGTATCCAGTACCAATAACAGTACTAAGAATTTTTTTTTTTAATGAAAAGCACTACCCCTTTTTTACTGGACATTGCTTATTTAGATGAATGTTTTAAAAATATTAACACATTTCACTCAACATTTGAATTAGTAGTTTTTTAATTATTATAGTTTATATACTGAGGATAATAATAGTCCTTATAATAATGGATTTACATACAATTTAAAATAGATGTAATATTTAGTATAGAACACTTATACTTCGACAAATTTTACAAATTAGTAAATTATAATTTCTTTAATTTTTTAACCATCATAATCACGTACTTCATACCTCTATATGCATTATCATGGGCCACTGGCTATATTATAATTTTTGGTTATACAATGTGTATTGACATAGAAACTACTAGACTGAATTTTGATTTATATACATCTCAATTTTCAAAAAGATTATCTTATGATAAATAATTTACAATAAAAAAGACTGGTTCTCATATAATAAAAAAACAATTTTCTGTCACCAAAGTATACTTCTTAAATAACATAAAAATATAAGTATATAAATCAAAATATGGTTCTTATAAATGTACTCAAAAATAAAAAATCAGAATTTGAATAAATTTATCATTAAAGATTTAAAGATAAAATGGGAGTGAAAATTCTTGATGAATCACTACTCAGCAAGTATAATGATGTCTCGATAATTGCGTTTTTTTTTAAATTTTAATTAAGAAATAAATATCAATTGATATGTTTCCAAAATTATTTTTTTCAATCGTTTGATACGGTTGATCAATCGTTAATACGAGTTCTTCATATTAAATAATTACCATTTAAATATTGTCTTACATATCGCTCTTAACTACTATACAACTCAACATTATTACACTAAACGTGCAAAATATGGAAAGTAAAGTTTATGTCATATTACCGTGAATATTTCTTATCAGATTCAAAACATCTAATTCTGATAGAGTTATAGATTTAAATCTGAGATAATAAAAGTCCGTTCCCTAATCCCAACATATAACTTCAAACGAGTCAAAATCACAGCCGCGCAACTGTTTTCACGGAGTTTTTTGTAAAACCAGTAGCGATGACACTCCAACTTTATTTCGAAACCTTTAACACGCCATATTTAGGATTAGAAAACTGTTCAATTCGACAGGTCCTACACGGTTAGAACATTGTTTGTGTTTTTAAAGACAGGCAAAAACAAATCACGGACCTCCACAAACGATATTATATAATACATGGTTATAGAAATAATTTACGTTTAGATTTCGCCCGTTTCAGGTACCAGGAAAACGCAGAGATTCCTCGGCAGCGTCGTCACCAATCACGATGACCACAACGTCGTCGACGACATTGACGACAACGGTGACGGTGACAGCGGCGGCGGCCACTCCAACGGCCGTATCGCAGCCGATAGACCGATCGAGTCGAACAACACAGTCGCTGGTGAAACGTTCACTGTCGTCGATGCTCCGGAACGGTTCCGAGGAGGACAGTTCGAGGTGTTCAAAAAAAGAATACAAGACGGCAACAGAAGGAAGCAGTCGCTTCACCATATACAAAGTGAATAAGGCGAGCCGGAAGAAACGGGAAAAGTCTTCGGCAAGGAAAGAGAGAAAAGCCACGAAAACCTTGGCAATTGTTTTGGGTGAGTCACAGTTGTATAACACTATTATATCATGATTAATTTTATTACCATTGTTAAAGTGGAAGGTTCTGACTTTTTTTTGATGATTGAAGAAATCTTAACATATTCTAACAACCACTTCATACACGTCTTGCCTGTTTTCAATAGCTAATCAAATACAGGTTGTACATTTTGATAAGTAGGTGTATATTTTACATTTATTTTCACGTTTTCTATTCGCCTTTCTATTTTTCATAAATTCCATCATCTTGGGTTTTTTTTATATTGATGTAAGGTATTTATCACTTCTAGAGTTTCGAAACACTCTCAAATTGTTTATAGGTAATTGTGACATGCATATAAGATTAAATATTGAAATAGATGTGATTTGAAATATTACAATGTCTTAAATATTTATAAATATTATAAATAATGTTAAATCAAATATGCTATGAATACATTTTTTTTTTTTTATCATCGATTATTAAAAAAAGTGACATAATGTTTTTTTTGTGTATTTGCTAAAATACCGTGCTATACATAATATATAAAATATCGTATTATTGTTATTATTATTACTATAGATATATACCAGAAACAAAATATATCGTTGTGTGTATACATGTATATATATATATATTTATGGCCGAAAATGATGTCTTCTGCCCGTCAGCTTTATCTTAATGTTGTACATAATATTTCGCCCGTCGTCATCTCGCACCAAACGGATGTTTTTCTCCTCCGGTACAGGGAAAAATAATAATAATAACGGTAATAACGATAGTAAAATATCGTATTTATCTTCGGAGCTCGGCACACCGTCTCGCGTATATATAAAATAATAGTAATAATATTATATACATAGTAACAAGTAATATATATTTATATATACATGCATACATATAACATTCTGTTAATAATATAACGAATCCGTGTGCGGTTGTTGTAACAAGAAATGTTTCTCCTATATAATCGTAATAGTATTATTATTATTATAGCCGTACGTCACCATTTTTGTTGTATGCATAAAGTGTGACCGTGTTCGGATCGTTTACATTGTAGTTTTGCCAACCGATTTATGCGTACCTACCTACGTTATACTTTCGAAACATATAATGCGTTCTACTCGCACGTACTAATAATCAGCGTGTTTCGTTTAAATTTACGACTGTTTAAGCACTGACAACGGTTAACTCACGTCGTTATGCGTACGAAATAATACTATGTCGACACCGCACAGTAATGTCACTATCTTAACGGTTCGTCGATGTTTCCACCGAACGTTTCTATTAAAGGAGTGTTTGAAAAATAAAAATAAAACCATTACAAATTCAATATTATATAGATATGAATTTAAAGACTACAGCAACTATAATAATATCATATCTGCTTGCAAATCGTATTAAAACGTTCTGCGACCTCGATAATATGCTTAACGTACTTATAAGTAAGGCTCAAACGAACCCATCTCCTATGCTTTGTACTGCCGTAAATAAAAACATAAACTGTAGTTTTGGGTGCATTAATGTCAATACTATATCACGAGATGTCATCAGACCGTTACGGTTAGGAAAGTTTAACATGGTGTATATATTATGATCAGTGTGGAGTGATGAATGAATATTATACTGCATTGTTTTACAACGGTGTTGTTTTTTTAAGGTGGATTTTGATCGAAAGTCGGAACTAGTTGGTACATTGAGTTAAAAATTCCTAGAACTTGGCCAATTTATTTTGATACTGTGTGGAAGATTGACAAATTACCTAGTGTTGTATTAGAAGCAATAAGAGGATTTGGGTAATTTTCGACGTTTTTATGAAATTTGTCATATTAAATAATGCAATGCGAGTATAGTTCATTTTTATAAATTGAGAACGTGGTGTAGAATGTGGTTAATAACATACCAGAAAGCGTCAACAATGAGACGAAGGTTTATTGATTGATATTATTTGAGTAAGATGTTTTAGTAAATTCAAATGTCAAATCAAATGATGCGTAGATCATCGGAGAACAAATTAATTTTTAAAAACTAAATTGGATTTAAACGAAAAAAAAATGATTTCTTCACTAATAATTTTTATCATTTAAATGTAATTTAAAACATATTAATCGAGGGACTTTTCACCAATATAAATATTATTATGTTATAAGCACGTTGCAATTTTCAAAATATTTAACGTATTTTTAAGCTTTTTATACCACTAATTTATTCACACCATTTCACTGTACGTCATTTTATTGATTTATAAATGAATAACAATAATAAATTATATAATATATTATAATAATTAATTGCATTATAATTTATGCAATGCTTTTTTTGAAAAAAATAGTTCAACATATAAAACTAACAATAGAAAAATTAATAATGAATATTAGTATAATTAAATTGCTATCCTTAGTAATCAAGACTGAAGATACAATTAAGTTCAGCATCGTTTTTTGCATACAATGATTTATCATTGAATTATAATTTAACACATCCATTACAAAAGTGACCTATTTAATGACATATTTTACTTAAAACACATTATACATCAGAGTGACTTACCAGTTCTTTTTAAATTTAACTCGAACTTAATCAAATTGAATTACAATTATTTATTCGCCAATTCAACAGTAAACATTTTAAACAAAGCATAAACTAAAGTTTTTACACAACTTTAAGTAACGAATGAATAACCCATTTTTGGATCTAATTCCCATATTGTAATAACACTTAAGTATAACATAATAGATTAATACCATCAATTATTTGAATTCTGAACATTTATCGAATCTAAAGATTTTGGTTACAAAAGGTATTTGTTTTGATAGTAAATTATAATATGTATATAAACATAGGTATGTCATGGTTTCAAAAGTCTCATCGCTCTATATATACAAAGAGAATTCACAAAGTTACAAATTGTGTTTTTCTTTATTTTCGAGTTGTTTTATATAAGCAAAAAACAATAAATAAATGTTAAACTCAAGAATCGTTAATTTTACAACCGACGCTCAAAATATTGTGCAAATTAAATAATATGAAATTTAAAACGCTGATTTAAAATAAATTGTTTAATGTAAAATTATATAAATCAAATTATACGTTATTTATTTAATTTGTGATATCGGACACGTTCTATTGTAATTTTATATTAATATTATTAAAATAATTAAACTTTACCAATTACTATTATGAGTTGTATAAATTAAAAAGCAACAAAAAACTAATGTATAATATGCTTGGAATTTTTAAGACATTAAACGATTGTATTTTGAAACTCTTCTAGACAATCTACTTAGATTTGATATAGAAGTTATATTAAATTTTAGATTCTGAGTGGAGCGATGAATATATTAGTTGTATATTGATGCGTGCTTTTTTTTTTTAATTTTAAAATTGTATTTTTTTGTTACCAACTTCACGTTACGAGTAGTAAAAATGTTTTAATTTTATACTTTGAGTGTGATTTTTGGGAAAAAATTGGACAAAATTAATACATCGGGTTTTTAAACATAAACAATTAAATGTTTGACTTTAAATTTTTTTGTTTTTGTGATAAAATGTTTGTGTATGTCGTAATATCTGAAAACATAATACAAACTTTCTCGTATGTATTTTATACTGGAATTTAAAAAAAGAAGTTTAATTTAACAAAATTTTTCTATTAGCCCAAAAATACGATTTTTAAGACGCATTTAGATGTTTGACAAATAATAAAGATTGAATATTATGATATTTTATCATTATTCAAAAAGTATTTATCTTCAAACTTTAAACTTTGCAATGACTTAAATTATCATTTTATATACACATTGCAACTGTCAAAACATTTGTAGTAATTTTAAACTTTTTATACCACGATCCTATTTTTAATGATTTATATAACTTATAAGTAAATAACAAGAGTATATTATGCATAATATATACAATGATATAGAAAAAAACAACAAGATATCATTAGAATAGAGGCTGACATAAAATTGTTTTTCAAATGCAGTAATTTATCATTAAAATGAAATTTAACACGTTCATTGCAACAAACTACTCGATAACGAGTTTCACTTGAAATCTACTATACATCAAAGTGGTTTCTGTGATTTTTTATTATTAAACTATTATTTAACTAATTATTCTGATGATAATAAAACATCTATCATCATATGTTAATATATAGTTTATTGCATGCGTTTATACCATTTTAGCTATTTCAATTTGAACATTTTGAATTCGATTAGGATATATTATCATAAATTAAATACATTATTTTGTACTCATAAATTAGGTTTAGATAAATTAAATATAATTAACATATTTGTGAATGTTTTCAGTGCCTTATTTATTATTTGTTCTTTGAAGTGACTAATCAAAATAAGGCGTTTGATATAGGAAAGTACGAATTGTGTCTGATTTTTTGGAATATAAAATAAATTGTCTATTGTATAAAATGTGCAATTTTATGTTGACTGCGTGTTATATAATAATAAAGTCATATTAAAAAAATAGAAAAACTGTCAATGTTTTTTATAGAACATGTTTTATAATAATTTATTAGCAATTGAGATAAGTTTCATATTGTCTCAATTGATATTAATTTAATTCAGGAATCACACTATATGCACTATTAAACTAATTATACATTTTTTTCAATTTCTATTATATATTTTTTTATTCTTAAAGGTATAAATATCGACTACGTGGTGTTGAATTACGCAGACTATACAGATACATAATTCGTTCTAACAAAACAAGATATTCAATTGCATTAATTTTAACGTTTTCTATCTAAATAAAATGTCGCTTTCCTTTTATGATCCTTTACATAATATTATTATAAAATGATAACGCCAATATTTAATTTATTGTTTGATCTAAAATACTCAGCTCAACGAGTAGAGGAGAATAATATTGTAGTGATAATTAAGCATAAGTACGCTTTGCTATAAAAATAATTACGCAGAAAAGTTCAGATATAAACACATCATAATAATATTATTAGTAGCATAAAATTATATTACACAATACAACACAAACATAATATTATATTTAAACCAATTTCATCAATGTATTATAATAAATAAAATTGAACTGTATACAATAACCTAACTTTTATTTTCACATTACTTATCTACATTTTTTTTTTTTTTTGTTTGATATTAATGTTTATATTGTGGTAAATTAAAAAAAATTCTCATTGGTTATATCGCTTATGTATGCTTCTTATGTAATATTGTAATAGGTACAAGACAGTTTTATTACCGTTTTACAGATTTATTAATCTCAAATTTCTTGGCAAGACCAAACTCAAAAGCATAGAAAAATAACGTAAATTCACTCAAGCTTACATATTTCCAAAACACATAGTTGCCTGTTACTGTACTTCTGGAGATTAAACTTTTTTGTCGTTGGATTGGGTTAGTGGTTAAAAGGCCCAAAGGATATCATATCGGATATCATGATACTCGTTGTAGACGTGCTCAAACCACATGTTTAAATTACATAGAATTCCGTCCGTAATACCGTCTTGTAATATACCGTATGTAGTAGTTTTAAACGGCCTTCAGAATGGTGCAGTTTAACACGATTAGTTTTTGTATGTGAAATGTTGAAGTAGGTACTTTCATTGAATGTTTAGTAAATTACTCGACGTGAGAGAAAAATTTAGGAAAAATTGGAAACAATGTTATGGCAGGAACAATATATGTATTGTATTTCAACACACCGCGTGTTTAAACCCTCGCGACGCGTATACTCCAAAGAACACGAAAAGCCAATATGAACTGTTTGTTGTATAGCACGCAATATATGGTATAAAGTATAGTACTTTCACTAAAGCTCTATATCGTGTAGATACATATGTACACGTTCATTTGTGTGTGTATAATACCCACACATATATTATGCAATGTATATACTGGTATAATATATACATATAATATACTTTTAATATATCCTAGTGAGCCAACACAATAGACACTTCGCCGGTGTTGAAATTAAATGCGCTTAATAAAATTGGACATCAAATGAGTTTAAAATATTCTTTAGTTTGCTAATAACGATTGCTTGATAAATAATAATAAAAAAAAAAAAAATACTCTCTAGCTATTTTTAACGAGACGCAAAAACCGGAGTAAATGGTAACGGTTTAATATAATATTATATTATTATTATTATTATTATTAATATAGTTGCATAGCACGGTGTTTCAAATAGGCAATTTCGGTACATTAATGCGTTGTTGCGAAATCGAGTTGAAATCAAATACTTGGTAATTTCTTTAATATTAAATGGGACTTTATGAAATACTGCGTTAAAGGAGTTCTGAGGCAATAAACTTAAAAAGAGTAAAACAAAGAGATTCTACAACTACTTCGTTCAATGAAATGGAAATTTAAATAACTTATTCATTTTGTAAAGTACTTACTTTATAACTTTGATAGTTTCTGATAAAAAAATAATAATTTACTTATATTTTGTTGTAAATTACAATACTTATAATTTACTTATATTTTCAATTATAATTAACTATATTTGAGATAAAATGATAATATTATCATATTTTTGTTATAACACAGAAATTATTAATACTTAATTTGTAAGCATAAAAAGAAAATCGATAATAATCAAAATACATAATGTAATTATTTACGTTTGTTGTACGTATGATATGATGTTCATATCTAAATCAGAACAATAAGTACTTTATTTCAAAAATTAACTGACTTAAATAACAATTGAATCAAACAAGATATTCTTTGCGTATTTAGTAAGCTAATGGGGTCATAATATTGCTGTTGTCGATTCTAAGATTTATATTTTTCCAAATCTACTTTATATAAATACTATCAGTTCTTCTTAATCCAATAATAATGGTGATAAAAGTTCAAAGTTTATATTTTAAATATATATATATATATTAAACTTGTAGTCATTATAATCATATAAGTGGAATGAAAACACTAAACATATTAATATCATTTAAATATTTTATAAATAATAATAAATTATAGGCTATAAACTAAAAATGAATAATTAACTATTAAATAATTAACCTAACCTATTATAGCGGCTGTGGACGATAATCACAAAAACCGAAATAATATTAAAATATTTATAGAATAATTATAGATTTATGAAAAAAAAATCTAAACTACATAAGTAAACCTATACATCACTTTGTTTTCAGTTGGTGACATTCTGTACACATGCAATAGCAGTAAATTTTTGAAACGTTTTTGTTTAATATAGAAACTAAATAGTTGTCCTTATAAAAGCTATTTTTATTTTTGCAATACTTAAATAAACTGTTTATTTAATTTAAATGTATAATTATTTTATTTCATTATTTATCTGGAAGTTATTACTTAACTTAAAAATATTTAGTTAGTTATTTTCAAAATCACATAATTTCATCTCATTTGCCAAAAGAATGAGGTTATTGCATGCATACAACTTGAGTCGAGTTGTGATGATTTGGTAATTGCGGCCTATTAATTTGATAATTTTGGATTGTGCACAACCACCACATTTTCTCGGTGAAACATTTTTTACATTTTTAGCTTCTAGTTATCGTAAAAAACTGTATGTATATTTTTAATAAATAACTAAAGTTTAAAGTATTTGTTATAAATAATGACAACCGACGTTAAAAGGATCAGAAAAAATAATTAGGTAGCCTTAATAACCATAATTAAAAACTAAATTTATATTTAATATGTCTATTAAATTATTATAATACTACCTATTAGATAACTAATTTAATACTTCCCGTATTATTTTAAACTCTACATTTTTGTAATACCTTTTTTTGTGATTAAATTATTACCTTGGCTATATTTTTATCTTTCGAAGGTTCGTTATTTTTCGAAAAAATGATATTTCTCATTCGATTAATATATCTCGAAAGTTAAGTTTGCTCATTATTCTCGAAACAAATAAAATACTTACAGTACTCCCACTATACACGTGTTTGTAATATTTAGCAAGAACGCGTACGCCAAATATACTCGCAAAGTATTTTTCATCGACTTAAAGAATTGATAACATCTATGATTTATCGTTTTAAGAATCATGTTAATCATACTAATAATTACATGGTTTTAATGTAATATGGTAAAATATGAATGACATAATTACTGATATCAAAATAAATATTAGCTAAAAATAACAAGTTACAGTTTATGAGGTCTTAATTAATTACGATTTAAAATTCTACAGTATGACTTTACGATTAAGATTGGCATTATTAATATAAATAAACTGTTTCGAAGTTTTAAACATGAACAATAAAAAAACACTTGGTTAAACATGATTTTAAACAAAAACGAAAAATCGTGTTTTAAACTTTGATGTAAAAAACAAAATAATTTATTATAAAATATTATTATGATAAGTTGTAACTAAGTAGAACTATAACACTGTTTTTTATAAAATGAAAATATACTAACTATATTACCATGACGGAGTTTGATAATTAGTTCGACAACGATCGGCATAAATCCAAAAACTCCAAAGGTCAATCAAAAACAAATTCATCACATAAACATCAACTTTGCGATGAGTATACATTATTAGAATATTATAATAAAGAATTGTAAAACTGAATAATCTTATGGGGAGCGGAAATTGTAAACAGATCCGTTGTATATATATATATATACATATTTATATATATTATTTAATATTCAGTATTTGTTGAAAGTTATCTAATGTTATTGTCATTCAAAATGTAACTGTATCAAACAGTTTGATTTTTTTCTTTCAGTAAAATTATAGCAATAACTAAAAATAATAATATATTTTATTAGTTAAAAAAAGTTTCTGTTTATTTTGATATGACATGAAATTTATCAATCTTTTTCATTCAATCTGTGTACAATTTTAAAACGCATTTATATATATTATTCTTTAAACAATAAACTAACTATAGATTATGAATTATTTCATTTATTTTTCTTTAATAATGAAAATAGAATATTTAATTTTAATAACTATTAAATGTGCATCTAGACTTTATAGGTTAATTATTATTTATTATACGACAACAATAAGGTATGATTAAAATTCAAGGTAAAACATTATATTTAAGAATAGTTTTGTTATTAGTAAAGCTTCAATGTATATATTTATGTTTTACTTCAATTACACAAAGCATACATATTTTTAATCATCTCATTTGATTTGAATATTTTTTGAAAAAATATAAAATAATCTGAATACATATTTTATCTAAGTTTATTATTTGTTATTATTTATGTTTAATGATTGTAATTTAAATGATTATTTAATAATAAACATAAATAAATATAACTATTATTCTATAATCTTAATTTAAAGCTTCAGTTGTAAAAATTAAGAGATTAGTTTAAAATTTAAATATTATTTCTAAAGTTATTTAGTAAAAAAGAAAAAAAATTGTTTATATTATTGCATTCTATATGTATAATGAAAGGGGATATTAATTGTATATATTAAATACATTATGGTAAATAATAAAGTTTTGAGTTTAATTATTATTAAACTATTTATAATTGGGGATGATCGCGTGTTAAAAATTCAAGGTATTTGAAATAATTAATATCTTTTAATGAATGCAAATCTCTAAATTGTTTACCCAAATCGTTATATAAAGATTATAATAATATTAAGTTGTTCAACTAAGTAATTACCAGATAAATATATAGTCACTTAAGCTCAATTTAAAAACTTGCCAGAGATACGCCGGCCATTATGTTGTCATTTCGTATTAAATATAAGTAATTTTTAAGGTGTTTAATGAGTCAGAAAACTAATAGTTATTAGTTAACTTTGTGTTAGTAAGTTTTTAAATAATAGCATGGTGAATTTAAACAAAGAATTCGACATGGCCTTTACGTCTTAATAACACACTTTAAAGGGGGTAGTAAAATAATATTTAGAATGACTATGTATAATATTGTTTATTATAATAGCAATTTAATGTAATATAAATTCAATATAAAATATTTTATACTTGATGTAAAATAATGTAATGCTTGCTAATAGCCACAAAGTTAATGTCTTAAAAATATATATTTATATATTTTACCAATTAATCGACGACGGGCATTAAAAATATGTTCATTCGGTTGTCATAAATTAATTTGCATAGTTAATAGAGTATAACCATAATATTTAAAACATAATATGTTTTTTTGTTTGACTAACTAATTTACCTGAAACCATTTAATTATAACAATTATGCATAACTACAGTAGTATACGAACGTTTTGATTTATCGTGACCCGTGTTAATTTTTAATCGATACATTTGATTGTCGGACATTAATAATGATAGTATTATATTATACTGGTTCACATATTGTCATCATTATTACTGGTTTTTATGTCATCGTGAAAAAAAATGGAAAACATTTATCAACATATACGATTGAAAAAATAATTCAAACAGCATTTTTGTCTTCAGAAAATGGTCAAAATTAAATTATTATTTCAATATTTTTACTCTACGACGAGAATTCATGATGTTTAGTAATCACTGCGTCGAACCACGTTGTTTAAAAACAAACAGCAATTTATTCCGTAATAGGTACGAGAAAACAATATTTTGTATCCACAGAGTTGTATACGCGCGACGTATAATATTATTATATATTCACACATATTGTATATTCATATATTTGTAATAATATAGGACGTGTACACACAATTGCAGCATAGTTGTTTGTTTGTTGTTTAATATTTATTTTTGTTGGTGGAACAATTAATTTTATACCTGCACAACTTTATCCGGTGGAGTTTAATTCGAAAACTGCCCATAGTGATTATTTTAAGGAGAGTTTGTGTTGTTCTTTTATCTCGGGCCGGATGTTTCTGTTCCAAGCTGAAGTGGCCCGGCGAACATGTACAATGGCTTTAAGTGGTGAAATATCCTGTTTGAATGTTTTGTCTGCTAAATGGCGGTGGTCGACGAAATAACATCGTTTACGCTATGTAATATTAATTATTTGTATTACACGGAAATATTATGTGTTGCGCGTTGTTGCTATAATGATGATTGCGCGCGGCAAACGATGACACCGTCATAACTCACCGCAGTTCTCTTATATACATTAAAATTACCGTGGACATAGATAGATTCACTTTTTCGTTTATTTTAATTAGGTATAATAATTGCAAATATTATATTTTATTCAATGTTACATTTATTGTTTTTGGTTTATAATTCTGGCGTATTTTATCATATCGGATTGTAGCTATACTTGAAACACTATATAATAGTAATGTAAAATGTTTTTGCGTCTTACTGCGTACATATATGTTGTTATATACTTGGTTAATACTGTGGAAATTAGACTAAAGTATTATTAATATGTACGGTGTATCTAAGACTAATTTCTCACAATAATGTCATAATGTTTCATACACGATTGTTCATACGGTTTATTAATTGTATAATACACAGTTATGGTTATATTATGGTTATTTTTTATTTATTTATTTTTTTTTATAACCGATGGTATATCTACATACCACTCAAATATATCTGTGATTATAACGTATTCACTTGAGTCTTTAATTTCCACCGTGCAATTTCCACTTTTTATACAAGCACAAAAATATATATAAATATTTATTAACAATTCATTTTTGTATGAAAATGACTTAAATATTTAATAATATAACTTTTTGAATATAAGCATTATATATCTACAAGGCCGTAGCCAACATCAAACAATTTTAGGAAGGATTTAGAGTATAAATATGTTTTTTAACTAGCACATTTTAAAACGTTAATAAGCTCTGGAAAAAATTCCAGAGGGGGAGAGTCTGAACCCTACTCCCCTCCTTTATATAATATATCAATTTTATTGATTGTTCATTTTTTGCGTGTAGCCAAATTTTACTTATTGGGTACTCCTTACCGAATTATTACATTTCCCAATTATTTCTTATCATCAAATTGTTCAAATTGTATTATTAAAACAATATATTTAACACACAATTTTGTTGCAAAGATAGTTGTTACTGATTTTTATCTTTTATTTTTTTAATGAAAGTGTTTCTAATAATTTTTTATATCATATTTTATAAAAATTAAAATACTTTATTAACACAAAAAAGTTTACAATATACCTACTAAATATAATGGCATATCATTGACATAATGATCAATATTATATTATAATTAAACTGATCCAATACTTATTTTAATGCAATAGTTTCTATGAAATAATTATGCTCATTACTAATTGGTAATTAGTAATCATACCATATTACTATTACACGGATTGTACTGTTGAAAGTATTATTACATAAAAGTCGAAAACCGAATATAGTGTCATTATCTTAATAGTTGTGTGTAGCATTAAATCAACTATTCAATATATATGAATATATAATCACATTGTTTGCGTCTTCTGAAAGGATTGAGTTATTAACTTTTTATAGTATAAAAAATTGGTGTTAAGTTTATTTCGAGTTATCTATACAAAATTAAAATCAATTTCTTGTTGACACAGATTTTTGTAAGTTCGGAAAACGAATAATTATCGTAAATGTGCATATATGGACATACTTATAAATTATAATCGAATAAATAATGATCAATTAACAAAATTGTTTTGTTGAGTTTTTTTAAATTTCTCGGAAACGTTTATGTTTGAGAAATGTACTTTCTAAAATAAACCAGTGTTAAATCATTTATTCATTGCTAGCATAAATACCCACTTTTTAAGGGTAATTTTCTTAAATATTCGAAAAAAAATAATAACTAAGACACTGTTTATGGTTAGTGAAGTGTTGGACGTGCCATATTTGTTTTAGTCTCCCCTCCCCTTCTCCTGATACCATAATTGCTATTAGAAAGATAACCACAGAAACCATGATTTATGAATTAATCGGCAAAGTAACAATTAATCATCGATCAATAATTATTATTGTATAAAAATAAGATGAAAGATGAAAACATTTATTTTAATAAAACTTTGTGACTTAATTGTGCTCATAGTTTAAGGGGTTTGATCAAAACGGGTAATTTTTTAATAAACCAAAAATATTTTAAGTACAATAAAATATTTTATTTATGTTAATGTGGTTAAACTTATACTATTTGTTCCAAACTACGTTTAAAACAAAACGCAGATTATAAATTGTTTTTTTAAGACCCATTTGATACTATGGTTTACAACTTTGGACCTTTGAAAACCCGCCAAACACAAAAACTATATGTCCATACAGTTATTTTAGTCCATATGTTTTCACATAAATAATAATAATTATATAGTATATAAAAAAATGACATATTTATTAAGTAATTGTATATTATCTTTAAACATTAAAATATGAAGTTATTTTTTTTACTTAACTTCTATTTACAAAATCATTCGAATTCCAAAAAATTGACAGATACTCCACCTAGACGTATGAAAAGAGACTTGCTAAGAAACACACTAACAATATGACTCAATTACCTAAACAATCAAGCAACGAGTCGACATCTTCATGATATTCATCTAAAATAATTTAAAACAGAAAAGAATATTATAAATAAATCAGTACAACTATTATTAAAACTATAAACTAAAAATATAAAGTAACTAAATACATGTATATTTTGTTAATTTATCATATTTTAAATTTGGTCCAATGAAATAATATTGTATTCCTTGCCATTAAGTTTAGATGTTATTAAGTGAGGTAAACATAATAAAAAAATAGTTTACCAAATTGCTACTTATGTGAAGTTAGTACTAATATATTATTTAAATGGTACATACATTGAACATTCTCTAATATGGTTATGTTAAAAATGAAAATGTTTACATAATAGCGCTAGTCTAGACTTTAATGAATGTGAAATGTTTTTTTTTAATAAAAGCAACTACATACACAATATCGATAAAGTTGAGTGTAAACGAATAAATAAGAAAAACCGTGTAAACAAATAATGGACAAAGTGAGATATGAAAATAAAATATAAATAACAATACACGAAAATAAAACCTTGTCGTGAATGAGCTTGTTTTGATGATTTGAACGAATTATTTGACAAAATTTCGATACGTCATACTAAAGTATATACGGTATCTATTAAACTGTTTTTACTAAACCGACACGAAAAATCAGGACGTCAAGGGCGTGTGTCATACACGACGTGTTTAATATTACAATATTTTCCGAGCATGCTTGGCCGTGTATTATTGTGTTATTACGCGCAGGTCCAAGCGGAAACACGTGCGGGAGGCATGGCGGTTGAGGAGAGCCGACGCGTCAAGGTGTTTCTCTTTTGCACAAAAGTGATTTATATGCGCGAAACGTGTGCTGTCCGTCGCAAGGCGTTTGTGCGGGTGACAGATTAGGGATAAGAGAGGGACGGTGAGAGAGAGAGAGAGAGAGAGAGAGAGAGAGAGAGAGAGAGAGAGAGAGAGAGAGAGCGAGAGAGAGACGGACATCAAGCCAAACAGACGGACAGACTGTGAGAGACAGAAAATAGTTTGCCAATGATGGCATAATGTTATTATCGTTGGCCAAGAATTTTGTGCAATCTCCGCAAAAAAACGTGAATGATAATTTTTTATCGAGTAAATCGATGCGACCTCATTTCTGTGATATTTATTTTACGAACACAGTACAATATTAACGTAGGATGATAATTATTGGTATTACATCGTTTATCTAAAGAATATTCTTACATTTACATAAGTACCCGATATTTTTAGTAGGTATATCTATAATGTATAGGTATGATCGTTATTGAACAATTTGTGTACCTATAACGAGTGCGTCCGTTTAAAATTTATACATTCCATAAAAAAAAATTTTAAAAAAATAAAAAATAATTACGTACTTGAGTTTGTAGGAATTATAATAAAAATAAAATGATTAGCTGCAGAAGTTCGTTTCGCAAAGAATTGACGCAAACATCAACGAATTACAATTTTAATCTACCAAACACTGAATTATTCATAGATGATTTTTTGCCTACCAATTACGTGTTTGCACAACTAGTATCACAACTCTGGATTTGGAGACCGAATAAACGATAAATATAATAATATACTACGTAAAAGCATAACATAAATCATACTATCATACTCTGATTTTTTCATCAGATTTTTTAAAAAATAATATTTTATAATTACGTAATAACGATATATGACGTGTGGCTGTTGTCCACTGCATAATCTGAAAACGGCTGTTTATACTCTCCTGAACCGAACACGCCGTTGTGTCCTATCGATTCTATTCAATCATTTCATGTACCTAATAGTATACGAAACCAATACTTATATCAATACATATCTTTAATATCCCGTTCTATTTCCTCATATTGTATAATAATAACTACTGCAGTGAAAATTTCATCGCGAGAAACTGTCGGTAAGCGGCATGACAACACAATTATTATAATAATAATAAATATGCACTCTATAGAAATACATTATTATACAGAGTGATTTACCAAGAATGCTCATTACTTTTTTTTTTCAATAATGTTGTTATACAAAATCAGATTTTTGGAATTGTTTAATATTCCTAATGCCCATATTTTAAAATTCTTGAGATTTTCGTACTGGTTTTATATAGTGTACTGTAGATCAGCGTTTCCCAAAACATGGGTCGCGAAATTTTTTTGATAGGTCGCGACTCGCGGTTACGATTACAGTTATTTTAGTCGTAAATTGATAAATAGTATAAATAATTAGTATTATAGAATAAATGACATAAAGTTATTACGATTATGAAATTGTTTTTATCTTATCGGTAAATATGGTAATGACTAGTGACTAATCAATGATAAAATGGATTATAGTAAAAATCATATTTATTTATGGCATACTTTTTTTTAGGGGGGGGGGGAGGGTCGCATACCTAATAAAGATTAAATTTATGGGTCGCCATTGCAAAAAGGTTAGGAAACTCTGCTGTAGATATACAAACTTCTGTTTTTCGAATGAGAATCACTCTTTTATACTAAAAATTGTTTAGAGAATAATTATTCTAAAAACCATGACATATCAAAATCAAAATTTAATAGAGTAGTTTCAACTTTTAACTTTGTGTACTAAGAATAATAGGTACGCGATAATGGGTTTGGAAGATATAGAGACTAAGATGATTTTGAATATTGTAGTAATTTATATTAAACGATCAATGGTTATAGTTTGTAAAAATGATCCTGGTATAATAAATTAATAAAAACTCGATCCAATATTACATATTATATTTTAATTTTTGTAAAACCATTTTTAAAGTCTATTATTCTTAGTATAATCATTTTATTACTTAATAACTACTTGTTTCAATTTTGAAATAGGTGCATTAATATTTTCAAAAAAAAAAAAATATTCACTAAATAATTAACAGTCAAATGTAAGGAAGGATTCTCATGTAAAAAAAAACAAAAGTTTGTTTCGCCATAGGACATTTATTAAATACCTAATACACAAAATCTGAAGAATTTAAAATGTGGCTTTTAGTAATAAGTAAATTAAAAAATGTCCAAAAATATATATAAAATAAATTATTACTGACAACAAAAAAAAAAAATTTAATTATTCTTAGAAATAAAGGTAAATTCGTTGTTTTCACTCTTAATAGAATTTTGTATGCACTTTATTTATCATTGAATTAAAACTTATTCGATGGAAAAGTACATTTAAGCGCTATTTAATTCTAATTTAAAACAGCAGCTTTTTTCAAAATGAAAATCATCTTTTTACTATAAGTAGTTTTAAATTACCTTTTTTTAAAAAAAAAAAAAAAAAGATAGTCAATATAAAAATAATAGTTTAAATATTTGCAAACATGGTGTACTTAAAAATTCTACAGATCAGAATTCGAATAAATAAATAATGAAAAGATAGTGTTAAATCACCCTGTATATAATATATTAGTTTATATTTATACATATACAAATCGATTTACGTCTAGTTATATAAGGTATAGGATCTCGACGACAATGGAAAATAAACGCAAAGGTATACAATATAAAAGCATCGGCTGCCGGCGGCGGACGAACGAACAGCCGAATCCCTTTACACCACACCTACAAAACTTACACCATTGCGATGACGACCACCATCGGCAATACCACTCCTTACTGTATATATATAATATATACGCTATACTACTAATACTATATATTATTATTTACTTCTCTGCCCGTCGCTTTCCCATAAGGCCCATTGACAAAACGCGCTTTAGCCTGGAAACTCTTTTCGGAATCGACTCAAAAGCCCCCCCCCTGATCCCCGTAATGTACATACCCTCGTCCAGTCGTTGTTGTTTTCACCACGGTTCTATTCAATCAATTGCTGGTTCTCTCAACTACTATACGACCACTACTACCATCACCAGCACAGCGTCTATACACCACTGTAATGTGAAAGGTATTTTTCTTTCAGTTCTTTTTTTTGCCCTCTCTCTTCCGGTTCCTTCCTTTTCACCCGCTCTCGAGCACGATAACATAATTGCAACGAGAGGTTCAGCTAAAAAGTTTTTAGGTGGTTATTTTTTTTCTTATCATTAAATACCTCGTCTTCACCCGACGACCCAAGACAAAGTCTTCGAATCGGACTTTATTATTATTAGTATCTCTCTTTCTCTCTCTCTCTCTCTCTCTCTCTCTCTCTCTCTCTATCTCTCTCTCTCTATCTCTTAAAATAAGTTATTCTTTTCTTTACCTATTTGTTGTTTTATTTATTTTGATTTAGCCTGTTTTCCTGTAGCATAGATGAAATCAAGATACCAGTCAACAATTCCTTTTGAAATTAGCTTTTTCCCGATAGGAATTCGTTACAAGCGGCCCATTAACAATTATACTACCACCTCCATCGACATACTGCATACCTTAATCGTAATCCATTACTGAAACATAAATCATGTTCAACGACGTAAGCGTAGTTTGCACAAAAAAATAATAATATGTATTGTAAAAAAAAAAAAATTATATTTTTCAACACCACGAGTATAACACTAAAACGAGCGAACAATACACGTCGAGTGGTTTTTATTTGGTACATCTTCCTTACTCTTTATTAACGAATCCAAAATAGTTATTTCTATATTACGATTATTCGAAACGAAATTACTGATCACGCTTAATCATCAATTACGTTTTAATACTATAATTAAAAATTCAATGATAATAGCTTTTTGCCTATTACATATCATTGCACTGTGCAAAAAATTGATACGGTTCATTTTAAATATTATGACGATGTATTTTTGATTTTGACATTTTGTCTTATATTGGTTTTAATGAAACATTAATAATTTCGTGAATTCCTGTAACATATTATTGACTTATAAAACTTAACCATTTGCCATTTTATTGGTCTCAATACATCAAACATTGTAGTAATACTAAAAATTATACAATATGATAATTCTATAATATACTACAATTAACATGAAAAATTAAAAATGATATTATTCGTTTTTTAATTTTTCGTAACTTATTCAACATTAATTATTTTACTTTTGTGTAGCTCACCATATCATAGGTGGATACTCATTGAGTTTTTATACAAAATCATTTCGAATTTGTAACTTAATAACTACATATATTCCGACATAACTTTCATATAATAATATGTACCTAAACTCCTTTGTAGAAGAGGAAATATTTAACAAATGGTCCCAAAATGTTTTAGTTTTACGATTAAACTTTTAAACTTCATTACAAAATTACTCTCATTTTACTTACACTTTTATCTTTGTTTACAACAATATCAACGAACAGTTTTATTTACTGTGTAAAAATACTATATATGTATAATATATAAAAACGTTTATTATCATTATTATGCGTTTTTTTTTTATTTTTTCAATAATTTTTTGTAGCAAACATTTAATATACTATTAATTATTTTGTATTCAAAAATTTAAAGGCATTTTTGAATTCTATTAATTTATAAATAATGTATTTTTATCAACTATTTTAAATCAGAAAACTGTTATATTCATACAATACTACAATAGTAATAGCTGTATGTAGATACGTGGATTTTTTGTCTCTCCACTTCAAAATAATCTACTTAAAATGTGATAATAATTGACATTAAAATGTTTCATATATTAACACTATTTAGTTATTCTGTACAATTGTATTATTTTCTGATAACCTTATGCTTGGCAGCACAGACATATAATCATATTATAACTAAATTTGGTATAATTGTTTCCATTATTATCAAACAAAAATCAAGTTTATTAATGAGTTGAGAATTCAAAGCTTCGCTATACGTGACATAGCTTTGTTTCAAAAACATTGAGAGAAGTGAGCATATACTTGTTTCATTCAAGATGTTTCACGATTATAAGTTTCACGGGAGAAACAGATACTCAGAAAGTGAATTTATACTTGTGGTAAAGTCCTAGTATATTCAGTATAGTACAATATTGCCATATTGGTAGTTGACAGATTTTGCTCCAAGTTGCGTTATATTCGGGTTTTACATCAGTGGTATATTTGCAAATCAACGAACAATGTCTGAGGTTAGTTCAAATGCAAAGAATATGTTTTGTTCATTTTAAAAATTTTAAGTTTCTTTAGCTTAAGCTTTTATTAAAAAAAAACACATTGATCAACGTATTAATCTATTGCAGGCATTTTTCATTATTTCCAATAGAAATAAATTAATAAGACGCACGATTTCACATTTATTTATAATTATGTTTTAAGTACAATATTAAAATCAAATTAAATAACTTTACTATAATAGCTTTTTATATCAACAAAAAAAAAAAAAAACAGTTAAATAAAAACATCGTTTATTAAAAAGATAATTTATAACTATTGACAATTAGGATCTATGTTTTTCACAACACACATAATATTTTGAATATGGTATTTAATGCAATTACTGATATTTGATGTATTCTATTACAAATAATCTTTTTTGCTAAATTATTTACATTCCAGAAATTGTATATGTATTTTAGGTAAAGACCATTAAATATATTTTTTACTTCTTACTAAACAATTAATATTTTTTTTGTTTTGAAAATATAACTTCGATTTTTAATTTAAAATATATTACTCAAAAAATGCCGAAAAACTCATATCAGTAGGCCATAGCAATATCATTGAACACGAAGTAAATTGTTTACTTTAGCTATGGTCACTGATGAGAAATCAATAATGAAATTCCTAGATAGGTAAAATCATTTTATTCGCCACTCCAATGATCTAAATCCAAATATTTGAATCTCACAATAATTTACGTTCTATGGTGTTATTCAAAAATAATAATATTGTACATTAAATTAACTTAATACATTCAAACAAAATATAATCATATATATTGTATTTAAGTAACAATTGTAAACAAAAATTTTAATAATATTTTACTAAATTAATAAAAAAAAAAAAAAATTAATGTAGGTGTGCTATAATTTATGTGGAGGTCCCCGGTTAACATAAACATGCAAATCAAAAATAAAAGTAAAGAGAACGAAAAAAAAATTAAAATAATAACTTTCAGAAACATACAAAAAGTTTCTAATAGTTTGAAAACATCCAATTGCTTTTTACAATTGAGATGATAAAATTACCTGGAAATTAAAAACTATTATGAGCTTGATATTACGTAAGAGCCAATAAAAATGTATATAATAATATAAAATGTACTAATTATATTTTTTTATTATCATACATTTTTGAAAAATTTGAAAAAACACATTTGTATTTGCATAACATATTATCAAACGGTTTAAAGGTATTTATCAAATATTAAGATATAAATACTAACAATTAATTCTTGTATTTATGAATTTCAACGTATAGTTTAAGAACTAACGAAACTGAACGAATGAACAACAAAAATATTTTTACAATTGAAAATGATGAAAAACCTTTTTTTCTAATAACAGTAGGTAGGTGCTGACGTCACACGTATTGTATAACTAAATCATTGTTTATAATGGTGTGTTATAAAAATATTTCTTTGTAGCATTGATTTCTACACAAACTATTATTTAAAATATTTAGTTTCCAATACTAATGTTTGAAAATATAGATGCGGTTTTGGACAATGGACACCGTTCGGCGTACATTATTGTATTGTTCAATCAATATTATTTTATTCAAAAAATAGACGTTTGTTCATTGATTTAAAAAAAAAAAATATTCATTTATAAATTAAAATTGTTTAGTAATAACCAATTAATTCTTAAAAAATGAATAAATATTTACGCATTTCTACAATGTTATATGATTAAAATTACAATTAATAGTGATTAGGATCATTACTAAAATAAAGAAGAACGTGTGATATTAATATAGCCAGGTATAAATAAATAAACATAACATGGCCGTATGATATCAAAAATAATACGAGTTATATAATATTTTATACATAATATTTTACTATATAATATTATAATACATGTATAAGTAATTATGTTATTGATTCCACAATGAAAATAATGTTAATTTCCATTACCTGGTATTTCAACAAAACCACATACTGGTACTAGAAACTGTTTATAAACACACATATTTAGCCAATAAATACATACAGACTGTGATCGCACAGCCGTGTACCGGCAGGGACGAATAATAATATGAGTAATCAGTACGCATATATTATAGTAGTCTTCAACATAAAGTATGTTGCATTCTATTTTGTGGGTAACATAATATTATTATATACATTATGTGTGGTGTGGACAGTTTATGAAGTAATAATAATAAGAATATTAATAGTAATTAGAGATGGGTGGATCTCTTCGAAAATCGAACCTAGTTTTAAAAAAATCAAACCGAACCGAACTTGAACGAAAAGTTCGAAATTCTATAATTATTTCAAACTTCAAAATATTTCGAACTCCAAAACAAATTCGAACCACCAAACATTTCGAATGAAAAATATATCCTATGTTTGTTTTTAAATTTTTATTTTATCTATAGTCTATCTTATCAACGAAAAACACACCCACATTTTAAACTGATTTTTTAACAAACCGATGAGTGGTAAACAAATTTAAGCTAGAACCGATAAGACCTAAATTAAATCAAAAGTTAAATTGAATCGTACTAGTTATTTCAGTCAGCATAAAACCGAAAAGTTTGAATTGACATTTAATTCAAAAGCTTGGATCGGATTCAGTGCTGTATTAAACTAAACGTTTGATAAGGATTCGATTCGAGTTCGACATCACATTGAATCATTCCGGTTCGACATACGAATTTTTATGTTCAGTTCAAAACCATAATATCTTTGTTTTCGATCCACCTCTAATTTAAAAGCTTGTTCAAATCGCATATGGATGGGCCACAGTGGGCTATCACAAGAAAACTTTGGTCTCCAGCTCGTCAGGGCTAAAAGACTACGTGGCAGCGGGGGACGTCAACGTCGCGACAACTGTTTCATGCTTGAAATGTCGTATACATTTTCCCGTAATTAATTCAAACACGTTGTCGGATGCCTGCGGCACCTGCTCTAAACGACATCGCATTACGTTATGTATATTTATATATATTGTATGCCGTCCGGGATCGCCCACAATATAATTATATTACGTACGTATATATACACTCAGCTTCGGCCGCTTGCCGTATTTTTTTTTATTTTTTTTTTTTATGTCAAGTATGAAAAAACGCATAAAAAACATTTCGTGGAAACTTCGACTCTCCGAAACCACCCCTATCGTTGCTGCATCGTACGCTTTCGCCGGTAGTGTGAGCGAAGCCCACTGCAATTACGACGTGTGATGAATAATCAACGTTAAAAACGCAATGTTTAATGATAAAAAATAATGATATGATACTTTACGATTATTGTGTTATATACGGCGCAACGTGTCTTTTTGCGCTCTGTTCATTTTCGCGTGGCTATTATTGTGTGTGCGTGAGACGTGGCGACGTGCGCAGAATGTCAAACATTTTACTATCGAATCGTCCTATATTATATACTGCAATATTATGATTACATATTGTTTTATGTCTTTTCTAGTATATTTTTGCTGTAGTGTACCGCGAAGACCATATTTTACGAAGATTGCAAAAGGGGTAAAAACCGATTCAAACAATTCCCAAGCCCCCCAATAAAATGCCACGCTCGATGTGTGTTATTATTATTTTATACCATATAATATTGGAATTGTATTACCAACTAGTTATTATTTTTTAATTATTTATACATTTTAACTTTGCTCGGTCTGGTTTTGGAGTCAACGTAGTATTTACTTTGACCCAGATGCCTCTACTTCATTCTGGAAATAATAACATTGTATTCAAGATAGGTACATTCGATATAAATAAAAAAGTCAAGCTCGTGTTTGATTTGTTGCCGTTATGCAAATATTACGTTTGAATATTTTGATTTGATTATTATTAATTGCCATAATATATTATATTGTTGTTTATTACATGCCATATTATATCCGTTATTGCTATATCATTAAGCACCTAATGTTTATGACGAAGGGAATAAAAAAAGTATACAAAAGGGAACAAAAATATTTTAAGCATTAATGGGGTATGGGGTGTATCATGGTTATACAAACTTGTATGTCTATATGAATGTAAAAAAAATAACACCACTTAAAATTTGACTAAACCATCGTTAAGGTGGCGATAAATGGAATTGCTGAGAACCAAAATCTGATTGAAAATATGCACATAGAATATTCGTGAGATCTCAGATAGGTTTTTTTTTATTTAGTATTATAAATTATTGTTTCAATAGATACACATATTTTTACAATATATTATTAACGAATTTAGTTTATTATTAGTTTACGTAGTTTAGTAGTTATTAACTATAATGTAAATTTGTTTGGATTTTAAAACGATGGTATTTTTTTTGTATTTTTTGATCAAATCAGCCAAGTAATGAGACGCATTATGGCATTCATGTATCATCGTGAAATTAGACTGATAGGTTCATAACAATTTTTGCTCAGGTAGACAATATAATTATATATTGGGCAAGATAATAATTTTCTTTCACTTTTATTACCCACACGAAAGGTGTATAATGCCCGTACAGCATTAGTTTACACTATATCGCTACATATATAAGACGTGATATAATATTATAATGTACAAGAAGAAGGCTCCTTTCGGAAATGCATGCGAGGTACATTGGAGTATTTCGAATTAGAAATGTGCGACAGCAGACATTAATGGTTACCGACGAGATTGCGATAACAGACTTAAGATTTCCGCGATGATGACACGACAATTAAATTTAGCCCCTTTGAGCGGCACATCATTCAATTATAGGTGGCACGACGTGTTGTATAGTAAAATATATTGTATATCATTATTGTTATTACCATATTATAACCTTGTATGCGTGACGATAGGAGTGTAACACGTTTGGGTGCGTTATCAACAATTTACCTGAAAATTGAAATTACATTTGAACGTATAATATTCTGAAAGACACGTTTGGACGTAAAAGTATAACAATTTAAAAATAAACAGCATTCTAAAAAATATAACAAATAAATTAATAAAAGACATTACTCAAATTAAAAAAATATACATTGAATTATTGTTTTAAAAAACTAGGACAACTTTTAATAATAAATAGAAAACATTACAAATTGAATTGATTACATTAAGTTATATAAAAGAATTAGTACAACGTTTTGGGACAAGAATAATAAATGGAAAATATCACCTATTATTTTAACTCACAAGTGCAATTAATAATTTAAAATAATATACTAAAAAATACTAAATAAAAGTATAAATATATTTTCAGAATAGTATTGAGCTAACCCTGTTGTGTCTTTTGGGGAACGCTAATAGGCTCAGAATTATATGCATTATAACGAGCTTTTAATATAATATTTAGGGAAATTTACGCCCAAATGTTGTATGAATTTCCGCCCTAATAATTTGCGTTTTGGGAAAATGCTCTATAGGATAGGACGTCCGAAATGAACGATAATAATGATTAATAAACAATAAATGAAATTCAATTAGCATGGCCAAACTTTGTACCTACCTAATACATATTATATATTAGCGGATGATATAAAGTTAGGATTTTTGTTTTGCTGTCGTCTCGGGTACTGCAGGCGTAGGTACTACGGCTGTAAAGTTTACCTGCACATGATATTATTACGTTATTAAAGTATATTAAAAAAATATAATATACCTATTATAAAAATATATAATGTGGCAACCGGCAGGCATTATATTATTATTATATAATATCTGTTGCTGGACGTAGGGTTTTAATTATAAAACGCCCGGAAACTTCGGTTTCCGGCTGGCGCATATAATACACCTATGCGAGTTTTTAATACAACCACATTTTTAATTTATTGGCAAACACATTATATATACTGTTGCGAAATCCCGACTACCTACGTATATACTATAATTATATATAGGTGTCCACTGCTTTTGTCGAGGACCATTTTACCCCCTACTCGTTGTTTACACAAATACGCAATATTTGTTTAATTATATTCATGGGCATATAGCGTTCGTATTATCATAGCGTTAATTTTAAAAGTATAACGTGATATTAAATATAATATATTATATACATAAAACAACTATCATGTGTGTATCGTAAGAATTAATTTAATAGACAATTTCAATATCAGCGGTGGATAAACAAATAAAAACTGTTAACCTGTCGAAAATGCAATAAAGTATAATATTTTAATAACAATAAGTACTTACTTCCTGCTACTATAAATTATTGTAAATTGAAAGTGAAGTGTGTTGTCAACAATGTTTACTTTAAATCATTCCCGGTTCGTATGTTTCCATCATAATTCAAATACTTTAATATTTACCTGCAGATAGTGATACGTGCAATTTAATGGTTTTTTAATCATTTTTCGGATAAAACACTTTACGGAAAAGCACTTATGGTATACATCCAACAGTATAGTTGTATAGAATTGTAGTCCAAAGATAGATGGCGATTAAAACACACGTAGAACAGACCCTTCTATCAATACACACAGAGTAATTTACCAACCATGCTCACCTCCGTTGTTTCACGTAATAACTAATTTATTCGAATTCTGATTTTATTTGAACTTTGTAGTTATATATAAGAACCATATTTTCAAATGCTTTGATTTTTTATACCATTTAAGGTGTGTCTGTGGTGGCACTAAGTTATTTTTTCAAATGAAAACTGACCTTCTTTCAGTAAATTGTTAAACAGACGATTTTTTTTACATTTTAATGTAAAAAATCAAAATTTAAACGACTACTTTTTGAGATATTAAAATGTTTATAGTATAATATGGATAATAGTCCTTAAAAATGGTGTAACAGAAATACAAAATATATGTAAAATTGGATCTAAAATTTACTCAACGTAGAAAATTTTTACAAAATGAAAAATGCAAATAGATTAATATTAATTACTCTAATTTTTAAATTATTGTATCATCCTTATCTTCAAAACATATTATTTCATGAATCAATTACAAATAGGTCCTATTATTAGTATACAAAGTAAAAAACCAAAGACTCGAAATTCGACTTAGTTAAATTGAAATTTACAAAAAGTTTACAATTTATAAGAAAATTGGTGTTTAATATTTGAAAAAAATAATTGGGTATGGTCAATGACCAGGGCACTTCTTAATGGTATACAAATCTTAGTATATTTGAGATTGTTATCCTTAAATATATTTAAAAATTATAAAAATCAGTATTTGTATATATTAATTTTTAAAATAAATATATGGGGTAAGGCATGATTGGTGGTCGTTCTGTATTCGCCCAACTCACTAACGCGTCATCGCCAGCCTTTGTAATGAAAACCGCAGAGATATAACTATTGTCATTATTATTACTATTATTATTTTTGTTGTTGTATTACGTTATCAGTGGTTTGCATTTAATATAATATAATTTATATTATTCCACTATAATAATAGTATACTGTATATTTCACAGCCGTCACTAGGACGTCGTATGCACGCGTTTTCACGATACGGTATGATCGTCCATAATAAGTCTAATTCCCTTGCAAATTTTTCGCGGGGTCAAAATCCCAAATGCACTTTCTATAATCCACACCACACCTGCGATCGGACTTTTATCGTCTTCAAAAAATAGTTTGAAACTCTTAAGCCCTGAGTTGTCACAAAGTCGATTCTTAAATCGTAAGTCGTAACCAATATATTATTATAATTGATATATAAATAAATAACCAAACGCGTATAAGTAACTTTATTTTTATTAATAATTCTTATTTTGATTTAAAAATTATTTCGTATGAATTTAGTAAAAGTTGGAATAAGCAAATTATGTAAACTTTGGTTTTTATATTTAAATTATAGGAAGAAAATTCGGTATAGATAATTTGATCTATAAAATTCTGTAAATTAAATATGACCCTTGAAACGACCCTCAATCTGCAAGAGATGCAGGAAAGCACATTTAAAAAAATGCAAAAATGGCAAAAAAAAATTAATAACCTATGTACAATCTACATATGTAGAATAAAATATGACATACTATATAAAAACAAATATTTTCACACAATAATTATTTTTAATTGAATAAAGTGGTTCGATTATATTGTTTCATTTTTGTATTATTAATTATTTTTTTAGCTAGAAGATTTAAATAACGACTGTATGGATTTAACGATAATTCAAAAAAAAAAAAAAAATGCACGTGTAGGTACGATTTTAAATAGTTTAATTAGTAACAGAATGTATCTAGAATTCGGATATAATAATTATAATACAGAGTGATTCTGCAAACATGGTCATCTAGATTTTTTTCCTTTAACAATGATTTCATATAAAAACTGATTCTTGGAATTTTGAAGTATAATTTTGTAACAACCTTATTTTCATATACACTTACATTTTTATGTAATTTAAAGAAATTTCAACATATTTTTTTTTATTATTAATAATATTGTAATTGTGGACATTTTTTTTTTTTAAATGTCAATAATTATACGAATGAAAATTCAAACAATTGGTGTCTGTGTAATATACATTTATAAAAACTATGTAGTATAAAGTTAACATTTAAAACTAGTCTAGTAAGTTTGTTTTTATACTTTATGTAATTCTATCACCATAGAATACTCATTAAATGGTATAGAAAATTTAGTATTTGAAAACAGGGCCATTATAAGTCAACATAAAAAGGAAGAAAGTAGGTAACTACTCGACTGAAGGAAATGTGTCAATATACCATTTCAATATGAGTAAATCACTGTAATGTATGTATTAACATTTAATTCAATGAAAAATCATTGCATACAAAATATGAACAAAGCCAGTCAAATATATTACTAAGTATAATATTTCATGATATTGTATTTTTTTCATATTGTTATTAAAGCAATTTATTTTACTATTACGATAGATTGATTTAATTTTTGCAAAAAAATATCGAATATATTTAATTAATAGTAATTAATTATTAAAATAGTATATTGTATATATTATTTTATTTATATAATTTATTATTATTAATTTTTAAGTCAAAAACCACCTTTCGTAAAACGTCTTACATGCTGCGAACCTATTGTTCGTAATATAAACAAGCAATAGCTTAAAATTAATCTAAATGTTTTGAAAATGTTATTATGTGTATAAAATATATATATACGTAAAAGTTCCTTGTTTCCACGAATAATATTTTTGAATTGCAACAAAATGATTAAAATTGTTATTCTTTGTTTAAACATACTTAATTTTGTCCAAGTAGGAACTTCAAATGTCTATAAAAAAAATTGTGCTTTAATATGTTTTAATTTTTTTAGTTAAATAATAAACTACTAATAAGGAATATTTTATTAAATTTTCAAGATTTTTGATAAAGTACAAAAATAAATATCGATATATATATAGAAAAAACTGAAATTAAATGTCTGTAAAAACTCTGTTTTCCACAATTATAATAAAAATGAATGGAAATATTTTACTTTTGTCCCTTCTAAAATTCAACTAAATTCACTTCTCTATCAAAAAAAAAAAAATAATGAAGTTGAAAATTTAAGCATTTTTACTGCACTAAACAGGTGGTGACAGACACAAAAATACACACATAATTGTTAAATCAATACATTCGTCGTTCGTCTCAGAATATAAAATTCTAAAAATCAAAATTTAAAGAAATTTTATATGACATTAACATTCATTTTTACTCATTACTTGCTTTGTAATTAAAATTTCAATAAAAGCCTCCAAGATGCCCTACAATAATCTTAGCTTTAAATTTTATAATTCACTTTAATTTTAAAAATAACAAAATAAAATGGATTATTGTAAACTTTTGTATATTGTACGTTTGTAAGACGGAGAAATTACATGCGGGTGTAGAGTCTTTTTAAAGGATAAAAAGGAATAAACATGTTAAGTGATGTAAAAACTTGTCCTTTATAAGAACTCTGCGGGCACGCACACTATATTTTCATATTCATATAATTTTCATTTAGTATAAATAATAAACTATGTTCCAACAACTATTGTTATAAGTTTCTAACTTATAATTAACTATAACTACACATACTAGATGACTAAATATATCATAGTTTTGTATTAATATGTCTTAATATAATCGTTTATCCATTACATCAATTTTTTTGTATCAGATATGCACTAACACTCACATACGTTTCAAGTTCACACAAAACATATTAAATCATTTAAAATTACTTTTGGATATTAAAATAAAAACATAAACGATCTATTCAATAAAAACAAAAGTCAGCAATTGGGTACCACTCTGCTGTACAATAGATATCGAGTGGGTTACTTTCGTGGATGTGCTAAATTTGTATTCAATGATAAATATATCGTTGTATACAAAAAACAATTCTGAGTGAAAATAGTCTGTCAGCCTATATAATTAAGTGTATATGTTTTAAGACTTTATTGCTATTAATAATACAGTAGGTTGAATTATTTTTTGCAGTAGACATTGTACTTTAAAAAAAATTGAAATAAAAAAATAAAAATAATATATATATATAATATAATTGGTTTTTAAATTATTTTTTTTTCATATTTTTAAAGCATTTTTCCATTTTTAGGTAATTTATATATATTAGTTGCTTGGAATTATAAAAGTTTTAAAAATATACATTAATTGTAAATTATTTTAAATGTTTCATTTTGTCTCTTAAATTAGTTATTTTTACGAAGACCAATTGATTGTACCTACCTATACATAATTCTCAAAGTTTGAAAAATATCAATAATATCCCCAATAATTATCAATCAAAGGGACCCATCGAAGGACCGCGACCGTATCATTAGTGTGAATCGACTTTAATCGTAAATAATCTCGTTAACATTACGATACACGATAACGGCAAATAATTAATACAAAACTATTGGCGTCCGATTATAAATAGGTACTCATAGAATCGTCAGTTGTACGTCAGTGTTCGCTTAATTTGAATAGTGTGAAAAATGCTAAAAACTGATCTGTTGTCGATTACGTGCGTATGTACAAGAATTCGGTGAAAACATATTTTCCACCGATGGAAATATTTTATTTTGCAAGGTTTGCGAGATTAAAGTTACAGCAGAAAAAAATTTACCATTCATCAACATATCAGCCGAGACAAACATTTACGTGCATTGAATAAAAAAAAAGAAAAAGAAGACAACGAAAAAATTTAAATGTTTTTGAAAATAAGATACCAAATAGTTTGTTTAATTCAGAACTATGTTCTACGATGTTATCAGCAAAATAACTATTTCTATTTAAATATTTTTTTTTTTATAATGATGTGTTTTTTATAAGTTTTAAGTTATGATAACAATATTATACATATACAAAACTGTTTAAAGTTGTATTTTTATTGAATTTAAAAACATTTTTAAAGTTTTTTAGGGCATTTTTTAAGGAATTAAATAGTATTTTTTAGGACATTTTTTATTTTTTATGGCATTAACGTCTGTTTCCTAATAAGTACATATTATTAAGTATTACAAAATTTTTCTTTTTGGCGTATCGCTATTTGTGTTACTGATCTCAGTTCTCTCGAACGTAAAACGAAATTACACAAAAAAAAAAAAAAAAAAATGAATAGGTTTGCTTGGATGCTAAATCATGTTATATTGTTATATTTTAATCATAAAAACAAATCGATCGTATAGAAATGTTAGTCGCAAAAACTGTTCAAATTCTAAGTATACTACAAAAAGTATAATATAACATTGTTGACTTCTAGTCTGCTCTCTAGGAATTTTAATATCAGTGACCGAAAACCTACCGTGGTTCGCCAAATGTTTTATTAAAAAAAAAAAAAAAAAAAAAATGCGACGACCATTTTCCTAGTTCATAAGCATGTTTATAATATTTTACTGGTTAAACTTACGAGAAACAAACCTCATACTAGTCACTAACTGGTCACTTGTAGCCCGAAAAACAAAAATATTTTAAATATTATTATTTTATATTTTGATTAAATGTTTGATGTATTTTCCACGATTACGATTACGATAGTTCATGTTATAATACCGTTTCGCATTTCAGGCGTGTTTCTGTTCTGTTGGGTGCCGTTCTTCACGTGCAACATACTGGACGCGATCTGCCACAAACTGGACAAGGACTGTTCACCCGGCGTCCGGATGTTCATACTGACCACGTGGCTGGGCTACATGAACAGCTTCGTAAACCCCGTGATCTACACGATATTCAATCCAGAGTTCCGGAAGGCGTTCAAAAAGCTCATGCGGATAGGCACTTGACCCGTGGCAGACGGCATCGGCAAGAGCTTCGCCACGAACGCCTGCGGCAAGTGACGTGAACTTGCGACGCCGCTGCCGTTTGTGTGTGCATCAATCGTATATTAATTATCGTATATGCAGTGCACACTCATAGTCACTTCCTGTAACAACATATTATTATTAAACCGTATCATTAATTAGGTATTAAATTATTATAACTAAAACTACTGTTATAGCTAGTGCCCGGATCTAATAATTGCCCTAACAACTATCAAACGATTGTCTAAAAAAAAAACCAATATTTCTTAACGCAATATTTAAAATTTCCTTATTTACACTAAAAGCTTGTATAGTGTATATACTAAAAATAAAATAAATGTTTCTCCTTTGAAATATCTGAGGCATGAAACAATTGTACTTTTAATGCATATTGTTCTAGACCACCCAAAAAATAATGCAATTCGCATTGAAATCTGGACCCTAGTTATAACTATAGGGATAAGGATTTGATGACGATTAAAAATCGACAATAATATGTAAGTACATAAAAAAAAAAGTGAAATGTGCAAAAATATATGAATAATATGAACACAAATATTTCAATCGCGTGTAAGTTAATAATTTTATTCTCTTTTTGAAACTACGGGTAATGTCGAGAAACTGATACACTACTATTGTACTATGTAAGTACTGCTATATATAGTGCCTATATTTACTGCAGTGTCTGAATAAATACATTTATGTACGTTATCAACTTGAATATTGAAATTTAAAATATAATTTTATAGGTCGGTGCATTTATATGTAATTTTTAAGAAAATGATCAAAATATTAACTACCTACTTATCAATCTTCTCATCCCTAATCCAATAAACCGTAAATCAGAATTGTTGTTATTGAGCACAAATTGCAAACAAATACACACTCTTTTGCTAAGACTTACCTATTGATATTTTAGTCGACTTGATATCATAACATATAAGATGCATGCATGACAACTTTGATGATAATATAATAATCTCGGCATCTATAGTGTCTTTAAGTCTATAAATACAACAACGATCATACTACTTATTCTAACAATGTCATAATATCATTTATTAAAAAAGTTAATAACCTTGTCGATAGGTTACAACAATTATCAATTTTTCCTTCGACTTAAGATTTAAAAACTCTATTTGACAAACAAAAATATACGATTGCAACAGTAATTAATAACTTAATAACCTATTATTGTGTACATTTATGACTGAATATCCATTAAAATTATACGTTTAATAGGTAGTAAGAGAAATTAAATGACCATTATCATCAAAATGTTTTTTAGGTTTGTCAAACGCTCTTAAATCATATTATAATATAATATTGTTATCATACGTCATAAATTTTCAACTATTATTATCAGTAAATTTACAATAAAAGTTAATCTCTGATATATTTTTTTTTATGTAGTTTTAGGTTATAGTATAATATACAATCATTAGTTACGTGATGAATTTATTGTATATAAAAATGCAATTTATAATATTTCATTTACAAAATCAAGTAAATAATTAATATTTTATTTTTTTTAGAAAAATCATAACGTTAAATATCTTTTTAGCATTTGAATAGTATATCTACACATAACTTAAGAGAGCGAAATCCAAAAAAATAATCATCTAAAAGGTTAAATTTTTTCAATTATTTCTTTTTAAAAATGTCAAAACAGTATTCTAAAGTCTAAACATATTATAAAAGTTTAATTAAAATAACAATTCTTCTACCTAATAAAGTATAATCTGAGAAATGAATATACATATAAACTTACCTTTAATAAATAAAATTATTTTTAAATTGCATAATGGCCGTTACACGCTGGCGTTATTTTCAACGTACGATATTATATCGCAAGTATATTTTTATATCTATATAGATATTAAATATATAACTTAACCCATTATATATATATATATATGCGATAAAATATCATACGTTGAAAATAACACTTGTATGTACTGGCTCTAAAGTTAGAAAAGCGAGAATATTATTTGTATGATTAAACTTAATTACATTGTTATAATAACAATAACGACAAATGAGAAGACATTTTAAATACATTTAAAGTTGACTTTTATAAATTTAGATTAAAGGTATTTATTCATATTGTTCACATTCAGTTCTAATTACTCTATTTTTCATCCGATCCACAAAAATACCAATAATAAATTAAATGCCATATTTTGTCAGCACTTTGACACCTTCACTTTTAATAAAATTATTATTTTTTTTCGTGATTTTTATGATTTTAATAATTAAAAATTAACTGATAAAATACAATTTAAAAATCAAAACTATCATCGAAAACACTAAATTCATTATACATTAAGTATGTATAATATTTATCTCATAAGTGTAATCTAAAATTCTAATGACCTGATCAATTTAAAAAGCTTATAAAAATGCACATGAAATATTTTTTTAGTTTCTGATTGTTCAATATAATTAATATGTTTTATAAAAACAATGAATTAACTCAGATCAAATAAAAAAAAATTAACTGGTATCATATTCATATTATGATTCAATCTGAAGCAAAAAATTTAAAAATGCATATTTTGTCATTTTCTTAAAAATAGATTAAAAAAATCACCTATGCAAAATACCACCAAAGCATTGAAAATTCTATAAAAAAAAATCAATGTTAATATTAAAGTATATAATTAAAGCACATGTACAAGTAAAGATTGTATAACTTGGAAATCGTCAAAATCGCTGTATTTCATAAAAAAGATACAAATGCATTACTTATAAGTTCTAATTCGTATTAATTTATAATATATATTATTATAAGAATAATATTTATTTGGTTTTAATAAATAAAGTTGAATGCATTATCTGTCATATTTTGTGTTCAAATATTACTCCTAAGTTATTATTGCGAATTCTTACAGTTTTATCAACGTCCGTAGGTTTAATATATTATAATTATTAATAATTGCGCATGTATTTTTAAAATTCTTAAACAAACTATTAATCATATTTTGTTCTAAAAAAATGTTCAAGGAATATGTGTCTATATTGTCCATCTACTATTTTATTCTCGTTTTCTTAGTTTTTAGTTTTTTTTAACAACATTATTTTTGGATAAAAACAAATCGTATCCGAACAACCAAATTTTGTTTTGTAACGTAAATATTATAATACATAATTATGTGTGCATGCATATATTTTGCATACGTTTTTAGACTACCCGATTAATATTTTATCAGACTTATGTAATATGATTTTAGACTACTGGTAATTTTTGCTCAAATAATAGATAACAAAATTTGTCTTTGATTATTATTACATGTTTTGTTGAAGCAAAATATTGCAAGATTTAGTGAAATAATAACACCAGGATATAATTGAATGTTTTATTACTATAGATATATTATAATTTAAAATAATAATATTGACCGTAATTATCAAAATTTAAATCACTTGACCCTACATTATTACTACTAATACCTATTTTAAGTATTAACAAAAATATAATCAAAAAATAGTTATGAAATCTGACATTTTACTCTTTTTTTATGTTATTCAAAAAATAAATAAATAAGTACATCAACCATGTACGAAATTTTTATTTATTTTTCTTTCAAATTTAGATTTTAATAAAAAAAAAAAAATACAAATACATGTATTCATTACAAGTTAATAATTGTTATAATTAACATTTACACAAATTATTATTAAAATATACCTGATAGGTACTATTGCAAATCTGTATTGTTTAATGTTCGTTATTATTCTTAGGTAGTTTATTTTAATTTTAAAAGGATACTATGAACATATATTGTAACCTATACAATTAATAATATTTTACATAATTTCATCAATTTTTAAAAAAATAACCAAACATGATAACCTTAAATATGTTTATTTTTTAATTTTTCATTATAACTGTGTATATTATATACCTCAGGTGATAATAAAAAAGTCATAATTATTTCGAATAATTAAATATCACTTTCTTTTAAATTATTAATTGTTCTTTTTTTATGCATATAAATAATTTGATAATAAAAAAACTCTATTAGTTTTTTTTTAACACTCATCAACAAGAATCATAAATTATTCAATATTTATTGATTTACAAATGAAAATATATTTACAAAGTCAAAAACCTTTAATTTGATGATTTGGTATTGCTGCTGTATCGTGTATTTAAATTATTATTGACTAAAAAAAAAAAGTTAGATTTAAAAGAAAAAAGTGTATTTTATTAAAACTTCGAAGGAATAAATTAAGTCGAATGTTCATTAATTGATTAGAAATAATATTCATTAATTAAGATTTTAAGTTTTGTCAATAAGTTTGTATAACGAAAAAAATTCATCGATGAATATTTTTAAAACGCTGTTGTTATTGTAATTTATTATATCTATTAACTTCATTGATTTATTGTATCGTGTATATATATATATATATATATTACCTATAAATATGTATTATGTTGAAATGTTGAAAAAAAATTATCGTTTTTTTTATTATATTATTATCTAGTCCGTCGTCGATTAATTATATCGTGGAATATGATTTAATGTTAAAATAATAAGAACTAAATGCGGAATACGCCCATTATTATTATTAATGTCTGGTTTGTAATTATACTATGTGTTTTTAAGGTATATTATATTATTATATTACCTTTAATAATTTGTTGTTATTATTATTATTTTTTTTTTTATTGTTAAAGGTTATATCAAAACTCATACATATTAATTCTTAATTTTAATTTCCTATCTAGTCTATATAACATAATTTACAAAATATATATTACATAAATGTATATTTATTTATTTATATATTATTATTATATCATGTAAATTTAGACGCGTTACCTTTAAAGTTACAATTTTGGTGTAAATATTTGAACTGTAAAATAATTACTATAACCAAACAAATAATACTGTAAAATAAAAATATTGATAATTGAAAAATCGCAGTGGACACTTTTGTGGATAACATTTTATTTTAAATTCAGATAAATCTCACACTTCTAGGAATTATTCATGTCTTTAATTAAAACCGTCTGTTTGATCACTGACTGTGCAACGATTCGTCAGTTATTAGTTTCAGGAAAATGTTTTAAAGATAAAGAGATACTATCATCCCATAATTAAATAACATACATCAACGGTGCTTTATTACTTTAACAGGATTACTACAATATGGATCACATAAAAATATACATTCAAACGTATACATTATGGCTACAAAATTATAAATTTTAAAACTCCAACAAAATTCGTGAGACCGCAGTCGTCATACACGCACCACCGTCATTTATTTGTATAAAACGTAATATTTATTTCAATACAGACAAATAGTATCGTTTTAAAATGTGTTATTTTGAAATTATTATTATTATATTTGGTATAGGTAATAATATAATAATTAAAGTAATACGTCAAATATTGCAAAAATCCAAAGACGTACTTTTATTTTGATGTGTGTGTAGAAGAAAATTTCAGCAACCGAAAGCGTAAAGGGGAAATTCGAGTCATAAAATATTTAATACGCGGGTCCTGTACGTTTTACGCTATACAATTTATACCTACATGCGTTATGAATTAAATATTATATATATACACCTATCTATAATGTGTATACGAATTGTCGAGAGGATTTTTCGTTTTACCAGAAAAATGAAGATATCGACGGGATTTCGACTTATTTTTATTGTACAGCATAGGTAATTTATTGTATATATATATATATATTATATATTATATATACAATAGGTATAGTATAGCTATATACGAATAAATATCTACGTATATTATATTCACGCACGTACATAATATTCAACTGAATGTCAAAAGAGCATTACACGAATTGCACTTAAACGTTTCCAATTTACGTGTACTACCCATACCGGAGGGTGGAGATTTTAAATCGTAAACTTTATGTTACCACCGTGATACGCTGCTGCGCGTTTCAGATTATTTAAAAAATCAATGAGGCGGTTGTGGCAGCTCTACGATAAAATACAGGTAGTTTAATACTAGATTACAGTACACAACAGTATTATTTCAATTGCATTTATTTTTAATTTCTAAGAAATATAACATGTCACAATTTTCTGTGTGATTACATTGCACGTGTAGATAATATAATATAGTTCATTCAATTTTTAACTGAAACATTATTATTGCTGAACGATCAGTTTCATGCAATATTAGTTTAATAAAAATGTTCAAAGAAAATAAAAATAACAATTTGAGCACTGTATAACAAAATCTTTAATCGTTATTATTTCTAAAAATGAATTTTCTTAATAATTAAAAATGTATACATTTTTTTAGTACTTATAACTATTGTGTCAAAGATGTTCATCCTAATTTTTTTTTTAAATTTATTACTTCAAAACATATTTTAAAATCCAAAACCAAAATAACATCATATTGTACGTTATAAATGCATAAAAAATATATTTTAATTTTAGTTACGAACTAATGGTATAAAATCTAACTTCTGCAATCATAATGTAGTATATATTTTTTAATAAAATGCTTTTTTTTTTTTAATAGTTAAAACAAATAAAAAGTAAATAATAATAATGAAAAATCTGTAATAGCAGTAGGTAAATTGTAAATAACATTTACATATGTTGAAATACAACTATTTGATCCCCACATGGGTACTAACAAAAGAACTGTAAATACTATATTGAGAGTTGAAGTCAAACTTTTTTATGTATTATTGTTATTAAACAATTTTAATGTGAAATGCGAATATGCATATAGTCATCACTCATATGCAGACTGCGGTATAGCCGTATAGGTAAATTACTTTTTGTTAACTGCTGACTTTTACACGATACGGCCACATGTAAATAACATGTAGATATGTTTTTACTATTTACTTAACATCTAACAACATATCTTTCTAAAAGTCTAACCCGTAAAGAACATAACTATAGAAAACTTCTAGTCCAAAGTTCGGTAAGTTGTTTGGAAATTTGATTACATTTTATAAATTTACATAAAACATATTTTATAATATTTAAAAAAAAATAAATCACGGTTGCGTGTTGAATATTAATAATATAATGGTTTTTACCGTAAGTATCATTCTTATAAGCATTATTACTTCATTTTAAATCTATTTTCTGTTGATCGTATGAAATGTATATAATTTATCCTAGGTATAGGTTAGGTTAATCGGCCAAATTGTGTACCTATCTAATAAATTCGAATTCAATAATTTATTTCAATTATATTTCCTTTTCTGTAAATATTGCAATAACCATAATAGTATTTGTCATGTTGTTAAATATCATTAGGGTTAACATAAAAATATCAAAATTATGTTCTACACGTTCAATTTTTTTTTTCATTGTATGATATCCAAGATAGCTTATATTGTTCTTACATCTGAAACTAGTCGAATATTTTTCGGTATAGATTATCTGAAATTAGTTGAATTTCTCATGTCTAGCCTCGGTGAAATTTGGACACTAGACACTAGTCACTGGATAATTGGCTTAACTGTGATATTTGGAATTGCTTGTCAGGCATAATGTAAGTTCCGTCTTCCAGTCAGGTATTCACGTTAAATCCGTTGTGTGACCAATTCTGAGCCTATTTAATACACCTTACTTTTTCCAGTTTAAACTCGTATTTCGGCCAGACTTTAATGGATTGTTTAATTTCACTTATGTAGTTTTTTGTGATATATTGCCATTTGCCATTCATATAGCAAGTTAGGTTAATTAAATAGTTAATTTATTTTGTTTCTGTGTAGGTCCAATAGTTATGAATGAGATAGTGTTCGACCATTTGTATTGTTTATTGCGTTTCGCTAGATACCTACTCAATGTTTGCCTATACCAATATAATATTATTTTTTTGCACACAATAAACTAACTGTCGTGTCAATATACGTCGAACATTGTGTCGGTGGCAGCTGGTAATGACTGTATAATCAAATGAAACGTTTTAAAATTATTTATCAACACAATGATAATTATAAAAATATTACACCTTGGTAAAGTACTATAACATAATTTTTATACGTTTTCTCTTGGCATCTTTTACAGTCACGTAAATGAAATTATTATATTACATCGTATATCATGGCATGCAACCGAATGGGGCAAGGGGAGGGGAATAAATAACGTGTAAAAGACGTGGTATGGAAATAGAGGGGGAAACGAGTACGAAACGTCAGTTTATAGAACCGCATAAATGCCGACAGTGTAAATATTATATTTGACTCTCGACTCATCGATGTGCACAGATATAAGTATCGGACTGGTGCCTTTCACAGTAGTATGTTTGCCAAGGTATGCATGCGTATAAATAAATAAAAAAATATACAATAAATTATATCACATATGTATCGTATATAATATTATTATTATGTCTTCCTGAGTGTTCCAACATATAATAATAATAATATTATTATTATGACGTGTGGGCCGATGTACGTAAATCTGTATTTTACAGCTGCAGCAGTATTATAGTGAAATGGCACGTCATGTGATAGACTGTATAACATACACGTCCTCCTTTAAGGATATTTTATCTTTCCGCTGAGTTTTATTTGAAAATTTCGGGAACTTATGATTGCTGTTGTTTTGTGGGATTCCGTGGGCTGCAGCAGCAGATGCAGTTTACCAGCGGACACCTTTCTACCGTTTCCAGCAGTTTTTCTAAAAATATGTATAACATCATATTATATATTTTAGAATCTTAGACATATAATGACTGTATTAATCAAGTCAAACATTTTATGAAAATTTCTTGGAAAACAGTAGAAAAGTTCAATTTTAATACAGAGTATTTATTGTGTTAAGTCCATAATAAATGATATAGAATTTCGTGTCTTTAGATTAGATGTATATAATAATATATATAATATATAGTAATCAATAGGGTACAGACATATTTGTAAATAAGAAATATATAACTAATTGTTTTATTGAGTACGATGTACCAACTGCAATAAATGTGTAATAAATATTTAGTACAATGCAAATAATTCTGGATATTATGTTACAAAATATTAAAAAACATCAATCTAAATAATTTTTTTGTATGTCAATACGTGGGTAAAAAAATACGAATGTTGAATTTTGAGTAATTTTAATTTCATCAGTCATCACTCTTAGGAAACAAATACATGTACATGGATATAGCTTATTGCACTATAGTTAAAGATAAAAAAAAACATTCATTAGGTATTAAATATACTATCATGGTATTATTTCATTATTTTATCATGAAAACAATATTACTTTTATCATTTTTGAATTGTTAAAATGCATCATACTATTTTTCATATTTTAAGAACCAAAACTATTAAAATAATACATACAATAAATGCGAACCTAATAATCAAATATCTACAGTAGTTGTATTTTAATAAATCATGTTTGAATAAAAATGTAATTTAAAAAAACACATTTTAAAGAATATAATTTAGAATAAAAATGTACTTATTTTATAAGTGATTATTTAAGCATAATAATAGTTACCTATCTAGAACTATATGATTTTATTATTTGTCAAATTCGTAAAAAAAATATATATTTAGTAAAACACGTTATAACTTCTATTTATGATCATTTGCCGTTCGATAGATTTGCCCACGACGTCGTTCATGAAATTATCGTAAATTATTTATGTCGAGTAGGTACATGTATATATAACACAAAATCGATCGACGTGATAGTATAACACGATAATATTTATTATACTCACTAGTGAGCTTCGATCCACCATTACAGCGGGCCGTTTCCGTCCCGCTGTTGTTCGTGTCGGCGCTCTTCCGCGACCTTTGGAAAAGTTTTGAACATCGGCTACGCGATTCATTGTTTTCAGGTGGTCCGCATTTGACGGCGGCCGCTTTAAAGCAAATCTACTTCAAAAGTTTTTTTTTTTATTATTATTATTATTTTTATAATTTGTATTTAGTATATTTTTTTCATCGTCTACGCATATTTGTCGTTGACAAAACGGCTTTGAAACTATTAATGATAATATTCTGGAAGAGGCGAAGACGGCGTAGAAAGGCGACAAAGGCGTAAAATATTATAAAAAAATATAAAAACAAAATCGTTTACCGGATGGTCGTTCTCTTCGTCTTCGGTGTCATCGTCGTCGTTGTCATAATCGTCGACATTGTCGTCGTCGGAGTTGGAGTCGTCGCCCGTTAAAAAGCTGCACTGGCAGTCGCGGCGGCACGGGAGGTCCCGTATCGGCGTGCTGTGCGACATCGGTCGTAGAAAAGTTTCGGTGACGACTGTCGCCGAGGTCGCCACCCCCGTAGGCTGACTGCAGCCGGAAGCGACTTTGTCTACAATCTCGGAAGATCCGGACGGATTCGTCACACTGTTTTGGTCGTCGCACGCCGCCGCCGCCACCGTCGCCGCTTCCGATTGCTGCAGATGGTTGGACACGTCGACTGCAAATGACGATAATGTTTCTGCCAGTTCCACCGAATTCGTCATGTTTTTTTCGGCAGTACACTTTAGCTGTCTTTATGTCAGAAACGTAGGAAAAAAAAATTTTAAAAAAATACAGTTATGAAATTACAAATTACAATATTAGTAATTATTATTTCAGAAAACGCTTATATATTTTTGAAAATACTTCTTCACATAATTTCAAGTTGTTATAAAATAGCATTTTTTGAAAAAAAAATTGATTTTTATCATTTTTTAAGTTATTTTACTCTTTTGAAGGACAGCATACGTTGTTAATTTAATATTCCAAAGCATAATATTTTTAGAGCATTTCGATCAATTGAAAATTTAAAATTTCGGGCAAGTAATTTATGAGTTATAAATATTTTAAGTTTATATGAGCGGAGTAGTGAGCCAACTTACTGCGGCGTATCTCTGTACCACTCCACTCCACACACCAAAACTTTAAATACTCAAAACTCATAAACTACTCGTCCAAAATTTTATTTTAAGTATCGAATTGCTAAAAAATTTGAAAAAAAATTAACGATAAAAGATAATTAATATAAATATTTTTTTTAGAAAAATTTTGTTTTAAACGACTTATAATTAGAAAAAATATATATTTTCAAATAAATAGTTTTTGAAATAATTAGTATTTTAATTTGGATGGATCACCCATTGCCATATACGGTATATAGTAAACAAATATACGGGGGAAATAAGAGCAAGTTTACGAATTCACTTATAATGGTTTTAATGGCTTATAAAGACGTTTGTTGTGAATTTGTAAATTAATAATTAGTACAGCCAATTTTATTTTATGTCAGAAATCACCTAAAACTTTAATTTTATTAAAGTTTTTAATTCATTTTGATAAAACGTATTCACTAAGTTAAGGTATTAGATTCTGAGCGGAACGACGAATGCATATTTATTATATGTAATTGTATCTATTTAAATAGTTTGACCTACTTTATCATTTGTAGTTTTATTTAAATGTATTTAACTTAATATCTTTGTAAGATAAAATAATTAATATCACTATTACCTCAAAAAGAACTAAAACATTATATAGTAGCTACCGAACAATATTTGCATTGACATGATAAATCGCTTTTTATCGCAGTTTCCAAGTCATTATAGGTTTATCATTTATGCATTTATTACTATAATATTATAATTTCGATCCAAAACAATGAAGTTTCATTGATTTAAGTACAGGTATCACATAATACAGAAAAAAGGTGCTAACTCGACTTTAGACACCACTCCGTCGATCCACTTTTGACGTTCTTCCGATTTTTTTCTGGCGTAATCCAATTTTTCCGAAAGCCTTTGTGCTGTGGCCTTGTAATAGCACTCGTTCCTTTTTATTTTCTCTATTGTCGATTTGAGGTAAATTTCTCTCTACGCACGCATTATCACAAGCCAAGTAGAAAACGAGATATTAGCTATTTATAAGTTTTTATCGTGAAAAATTAATATACTATATTATATTATACGTTCCAAAAATCTTTTATCGTACCGTTATGTGTTTCTGATCCCATCGCTGTCTTTTTATCATATACTCGATAAATCCCTCTAAGCGGCACTCTAATTCGTTAACGTATTCTTTGTAAAATTTCAATTGTGATTCACATTTTTCGTGGAAATCTTTTTGTCGTTTGCTATAAAAACATATAATCATTGATATTTATATTTTTTTATCAAAAGTAAATACTATCTTAAATTCAAAACTATTTAGTTAGATTAAAATGAATGATCAGCCGGCAAAAAAATATTCACTTAGCATTATCTTCATTTGTTACACTATGACACTGTTCATTATCTTCCATTTTTTGCTTCGCATTATTTTTCATTGTAACCATTTCAGCACAAAAACTTGAAGAGAGGTCAATAATTTCTTTCATCTATTTTATTTTACACAGTTATACACGATAATAATTATATTGTGTTAATATCAGTTGATATTAAAATTAATATCATTTAAATATCCTATTATACTAGTCAATATATTATTATCTTTTCAAATTGTATTTACAAACGGTGTGACTCACCAAGCATACTCAGCTCTCTTTTTTCTTCAATAATATATGCAGTTGTTCAAAATCTTATTTTTGGAATATTTTAATAAACATAAAAACTATAATTCCATCAACATTAAAAATTTGTAAAAATGGTCCAAGTATAATAAATACTAGATTTAATATCATCTATTTAACATATATTATTTATTTTTATAAAACCATTTATTTTTTTAAACTATTATTTTTGGTATGAATACTTGAATACAGAGAAATTACTCGATTGAATTTTGAATTTAGTAGATCAGCATCTTCAAAACAATTATCCATTAAATAATTTACAGTAGATAAGAACGGTTCTTATTTGATAAACAGAAGATTGTATCTTTATAGGACATGTTTAAGTAGTATAAAAGATCTCAGAAGAATTTAAAAAAATAAATTGAAGAAATTGAGGAAAAAATGAGGCGAGCATGACTGGTCACACTGTATAATTTATTAACTTGATGTTATGTTGTGTTATTAGACTATGTATACTATATATTTATACTACTAATCATTGTGAATGCTCGACAAAAGTCATATGAAATAATAATAATCAATTAAATTTGTGTCGTACTTTACTTTGGATTTTGTGGTTTTTTTCCCCTAAATTACCGCAGTTTATTTTCAATCGTTGATCGTTATTGCATTTGGCATCCAATGAAAATTTCTTAAGCATGTTATCAATAAGTTTCCGCATTCTCTCTATCTCTAGAACATCTAATAAATATCATGTGATAAAAACATTAAATAATATTGAAATTTCTTTGTGACAGTATTATAAATTGTGTAAAGGTACCTATTTCGTTATGATTTTTACAAAGCAACTCGTCAATTGTATGTTTTAAATTGCGCGTGCACTTCAATAAACTCACATAATCTAATTTTCTTTTCATGATAATATTTAAAACTATGTAAAATGTTGTTTTTATTTGTTAATTTTTGTTTATTAAAAGAAACAAAAAAAAATTTAGGTTAGATCCAATTTGGATTCTTAAAATGTTTATAATATTTTAATGTTTATGAAATAAAATTAACATAATAATATTATTAATCTCCATGGAGCTATAGAGAAAAATTCATACACTGCAAAATATAAAATATGAGGTAGTGGGCAATCTATGTTTATTTTTTTTTTTTACACGTGTTGCTGTCGCAGATACCGCATGCAATTTCATTTTATCTTTCTTTCCACTCCAATCGCGTTGTTTCTAATAAATTGTTTTCCAGGTCGAATTAATTACAGAGTTTACGTTTTACATAAGAAGTTTATTGTTATTTATTTTTACTCCGTGGGTATACCGTTTAGAGTGTTTGAGATTAAATGTTCACTCTTCGAGCTGTGGATGTATTAACATAACGCTGCTAATGCTTTCTGTTATTTTGAAATTACGTTAGAATATTCATAGAGATTAATTTCCTAGTACCTATATACTATAAATAGCTTTAAACCATATAGTTAATAAATTATACAATCTGTATAATAAGCATGTGTAATATTATGTATCATAATATCTTTTACGCCTGTATACCCGCAGCTCCGAACGTACCTATATCGGATTTACGTTAAATTTCAATAAAATGTTCACAAATCTTTTTAATTACGATTTTCATTTAAATTTGTTCGGGATGGAACAGAATATTTATTCAGCTTAAAGTAATGAACGTTTTCCATATACCAATTTAAGCCCGAAAACTCTACCAGTAGGTATGATATATATTATCGTCATCTTAGAACCCTCTTAATTATTGTTTAGCGACACCGATTGAAAAATATTTATAATATTGCAAGTCATTTAATATTATCGAATTTTGAGTTTTGGTTTTTAAATCTTACTGTACATAGACAAATGCGTAAAACATAAATCAATAATGAGTCATAAGAGTAATCATAATATTATATGAAATCATACGCCGGTAATAAAGAAGAGTTATATCCCAATGAATACCTAATTTATTGTTATTTCAAAAAACTTATCTAAACATTTTTAGTCGTTGTTTTTGTTTTACGAAAACCGATTTATTTTTAAACGAGCACCGTATTATTACATTATGTCTAATAGCGCGAGCTGGATACTGCTAGGAATTTAATGGATTATATAGGTATTTGATCCGACGACAGAAACGGTAATGCCTGTTTTGTTCCAGGTGCACAATTCTCGAAAGCACGCAAACGGTAGGTATTAGCAAACGGACACCACTCACATAGTCACATTCACATAATGCTACCACGGTACTAATGCGTTCAAGAATAGGGTCCGAACCTGGTCGATTTGCAGCACATTCCACGGACACGATTATTGCGCGGTTTCTGGCAGAGGTCTGTATATATTCATATATATATATATATATATATATATATATATATATATATATGAAGCACATTACAACGCGATATAAGATCAATCTTTAATAATATATCCCTTTGGTCGAGGTGTTTGCGTTTTACAAATATTAAACATAATATTATGTCTGAAATAATATCCTCAAACAAATAAGCCGGTGTGGTATATGATAGGTATATATAGTTAGAAAAAACATATTATTCATAATATTATTGTTTTCCTCGTAACAGTTGAAATTCCGCTCGACTGATATTTTTAACATTCGATTAAAAGTTATAATTACAATTACGTATTTATATAATATGCAAATTCTCATTTCGATAAAATAATCTATACCTACTTATATATATATATTTTGTAAGCGCGTAAATATTTAATACATTTTCATATTCTCATAATCCAAGTCTTGGTTGCAACTAACAATAAAATATTCACTTCAAGGGTTCCAAAATTTAAAAACGATAGCCATTCATAAATTAAATATAAATATAATATTAAACAATTCAATATTTTTGATTGTTAGTCTATACACGTATTATTTATACGAGTATTTGATAACGTTAACTGGTGGTCATCGATTTTTATAGTCGATGTTCAGTCATAATTAAGAATAATAAGTTTTATTTGAACAACACGATTTATATATTTACTTATTGAATTTTAAATCCATTACGATGATTAAAATAACTTTCACGATATTTAATAATCTTACTACAATATTATAACAATTTATACGAATTGTTTAAGCATTAAAATGATTATTATAAATAAAAATCAATGTCAGCTATTGCAAAAATAATATAAGATTAAAGAAAATTTCTTTTTTTTTATTATGGTAGTTTGACAAGTTTACATTTTATCACGAAAACAAAACTTAATATTCGCTAAAATAATATTATTATAATTTAAGACGGGAAACACATACTAATGGAAAATGAAATTTGAAATACTTAATACACTATATTATATTATTATGTTAATATTTACAACATTAAAATGAAACATCGAGTTTATGGTGTGGTTACTAAGATAACAAATTTAACTTCGAAAACGTAAAACAACTAAAACTTTAACTCTGAGATTTCGAAAAAAAATTGTTACACTTTGATTCCCACATTAATTTGTTTTGAACAAATTCAACGAGTTTTAAATATCATCTACAGTCTGGTGCTCATATCACATTTTAAAACTTATAAATTATTATTATATTATTAGCATAATAAAATCTCATTTTTTATATATTTTTTTAACTAATTAACGAAAAATGAGTATCTTCTTTGCTGAAATCATTAAAATTAAAAATGTTAACGAGCGTACGTTTAAATATATAAACAAAATACTGTCAAATTGTTATTTTGAATTTTTCAATTATTCAATGATTTTATCGTTCTTGCTATAATATTTTGTCTTTGAATTCATTGAAAAATCCAATAAATAATATTTATTTTGAATCAGTTCATTATAAAATATACCTATGTCAAATGTGATGTATAATATATATATATATGTATAAAAAAAAATCATGGGTTCACCCATTAAGTATCGACTGAGATAATCTTTGGCGCCTATAAATTATGTCAAACACATTAAGAAGTTTTAAATAAATTGTATATCATAGTTGTACCTTTTGGTATTAGTACTTACTAAATTTCTTTAGTATTTCTCAGAAAATGATTATCATGAATCAATTTTAATATCAAATATTAAAAATATTATATTAAATAGACTATAAATATAAAGATATATTATGATATGCATTACAATATTCACTTCAATTTTAATCACAATATACTAAGTAATTAATGATTTTATTATTTTATTGTTTTGAAGTTTCAAATTATAATTAAAGATGATTTTAGTTACTGCAGTAGATATATTGTAGCATTATTAAGGTTTCTATCATCAACAAAGTGTTTTGTCTAAATGCTGAGAAAACAATTATAAAAACATATTAAATGGATAATTATTATTTATTATAATTATGGACACACTTTTTGTATTTTTTACTGTTTGTCAGATATAATATAATTTTATAATATTATTAGCTATTCCGTCCATCGTTGCCTAAACCAAATATTAAGTTAAAAATTACCTGAAGTGATTTACATGCATCTAAACCACCTACGTAGGCAAACCACTGCATTAGATCACGGAGAATATGCGAGCAGTAAATTATCAGGTAGGTAATCTACCTGCGGTAGATTGCGGATCCCATGAGGCACGTGAGTGAGTGAATTCAGAATTAGGTAGGTACATGAAATACATTTCAATGATTGCCCGTACTAAAGATTTGTTTTTTTCTATAAATTTATTTGCAAAAATGTGTATATGATATATTCTTACTAATTATAATAGTTATAAAATATATAACCATTGATATACATATAACCTTATATATAAACAAAGATTATACAGACGAATAACGACCATGGTTACCAATATCAACCATTTATAAACAAATATTTCCATTGTAAATCTCAAAATCCCTGTGTGAGCACCTCCTAGGGTTGGATCTCTACCTTTTTAAATTAATTTATCTTCTTCTCAGAGGTCTCGTCTACCTCTGTCTCAAATTTAAACTCAATCGGTTAAACGGTTTGGGAATACATAAAGGACAGACAGACATTCATTTATATATAACCAACCAAATATACAAAAAAAATTTTATGAAAATTGGTCAAGTCGTTTCAGAGGAACTCAACAACAAACACTGTGACCAAAGAAATTTATATATTTATAAGATAATCCAGTAAAACTTTGTAATTTTTCTTATTTGTTTAATGATTTTTATATTTTAGGCAATTTGAAAATAACAGACAAAATAATAAACGTGATGAATTTGTAATGTTCAAATAAAAAACCGTAGTCAGACTTCATAAAAATCTAAAAACTATACTACAATTTATTTTATAAATAAATTATCGCCTTAATTTAAAAAAAAAAAAAAACAACAAATATTACCATAATATAACGTATTATTCACATTTTATATTATATTAACTTACGGTAACTGTTGAAAAATGTTTACTCCGTTTAAGGCTAATCTGAGCTTCGCGCTCACAATCGATTTTCACTCGCAACGATTTATCTTTGCTCAAGAATTTACGCCCATCCCGGTAGCCCACCCTATCTCCCATAACTGACTGTAGGTTTTTTTATTTGTCGTTTTTACTCTAAAATATTATGTTATAACCGCCCTACTCTATTACATAAATTATTACTATCGGTATATAGGTATATTATACGCTTAAATTATTTTTAAACTTGGTTTTCTTTGACATTTTTTAGGCGTATAATATTCGTAATAATAGAATTATACATTTCATAATTTTTGTTCGGTATAATATCTTGTAATTGAAAATATTTTATACTTTATGTATTATGTACTCATAAATATAAGCAAAACGTCAGTGATGCATATAAATTATAAAATATAAACATATCCGTATATAGAAAGCGAAACTCATAATTAATGCACGGATACATATATAATATGCAAGTACTTTGCAAGACGAATATGATTTATTATATTATATTTATTTATAGATTAAAACCCAATTGTGTGCATAAAAAAAATGAATATAGAACAATTTTACATTCAGTTTACTTAACTTAAATAATAATATAATTAATAAAATAATAATTGACAAATTAAAATCAAATAAGAACAGTTTAAAAAATGTTCTATATATATAAATAAAAAAAGACTCATTAGAACTAAACTTAAAATTACAAAAAAATAATTGGTGCATCATTAGCAACGGACATACGTTTATTGATATTATGTTCATAATATTATTGTGAGATCTGTAATAATTTCGGTAGTTGTCATGTTTTTCTATTAAAATCGAACGATAACTATTTACAGTGATTGAAAACATAAATATTAAATAGTTCAACTTATTAATTCTCATATTAATAGTCTGATCATAAATATATTATTTAGTCAAACACAATTTTGAAAACAGTAATTTTTAGTTTATTATTTAAAACAAAATTAGTCAATAGATCACGCAAAAAAAAAAAATAATCATTATCATAGTAATATATGATAACGAAGGATATATACGTTAAGGTATGTAACGTTAAATTGATATTTTATAAAATATTAAACTTTATAAGGGATTATTAGGTATTTCATAAAAATAAATATATAAATAACGTATTAAAGGACAATTTTCGTTGATGTTGTTGTAGAATTCAAAAAAAGGAATACTAAATTCTGAAAAACTTATCTTATAACATGGGTAATATATATATAATGCGGTTCTGAACACGGAAAATTTAACTTCTTGGTAAACTTCACTCAAAACATTGTCTTTATTGAAAACAGTATAGGATAAAAAAAATCTATTTGCTCAGGTTTTTCATTTGGAAAATGTTATCCATTTAATTTTAACTTGCTATTATCTAACTACAGAGTTACAACAATTTCCAAATATATGTCTCCGTGTATAAGTCAATAGAAAGTCAACAGTTTTTAAAATGCACCTAAGAGTTGATTGTCCTAAGCCTTTGTCTCCCATCAAATAATAGTATAGTTATTTTGAAAATTATTTGACTAGAAAAATAATTTGGAAAAGAATGATAAATCATCAACTATCAATTTTCATTTCATATTTAAATAAATATTTTATTCAAATTTAATACATATTATAATTATTTAATATATTATTTTATCATTATTATTATGTATAACTGTGCCGTACGTAATGTATTTATAAAACTGGCAATGCCAAAATATAACAAAAATTGATAGAATTATTTTGAAATCGTTCATGTGGAACACTAATAAAAATATGTACCTACATATTAAAAAAAAATTGTAAATCCATTATGGTAATTATTTATTTTAAATCCTGAATGAATTTTATTCGTTGAAAAACACATAAATATACATACAACAAATAAAATAATAATATTAAGATAACACATTTTTAAATAATTTTTTAGCGTTGCCAAACATTATAAAAAAAGTAACAATTTAAGTAATATTTTTAAACACACAATCACTGCGTCTTTTAAGTTTGACTTGAACATACATGTGTATCACGGAGCATTATATAGGCAATATAGCTACGTAGCTAAATAGAAATACATATTATGAGTATCACAATCTTCAATGTTGACCTGCTGCGAACACACAATATTTTAACTTGGTAGGAATATATGTTTTTGCGCTGGATACAACTTTTTTTTTTCGAGGCCAATTTTTGTAAATTGTTATTACCGTGGTTGCTTATTAACATTTTATTACTTATTATTTATTATTTATATTAAAGTTCATGTATTCATTATATTCACATATTCGACATTATAAAAACATATTTATGATTCATAAATTATCCTTTAGAGGAGATATATTTAGAATAAAATATATATTATTATAATATATAATATATATATACTGATATATTTATATCAAGTAGCATATTACGTTTTTTCCTTTTTTTGTAACTTTTATACACGCGTCCATTTTATAGCTCGAAGTTTTATAAATTAACAACTTTGATTAAAAATATGAAATACTTAGATCTCTCAACTAATCTGTGAAACATAATCAGTTGCTCACAATTAATATATTTACTATAACTTAACTGTATTAGATAATGAATTATTTATAACGATATTAAAATATCTATTTAAACGATTTCAAATAAGTAATATACAGAGGTGAAGCTGTATTTAATTGTTACCATAAAAAAAAATGTTTACATTAAATATATAATATAGTTAATATAATAATTAATATCTCTACTAATCTGTAATGTAAAAAATTATTAATTATTTATATTATACAAGATTAATAATATTATCTATTCATCATCCGCTAGTAAAAGTAAAAATATTTTTTCATGCTTTTTTTCCTTGCAGATATCATTTGATTAGATTCCAAAATAATTAGCACTAAAAAAAATGATAAGGTTCACTTCTAATTACATCGCCGAATTTTAAAAAGAATATTTAGTAAAAAATGGTACATTTAATTTTCTCTAACAACATTATTCTTCTTATTTCTCAAATATATTTTATTTATTTTTTTGTTAGGTAATTTCCTATATGAAAAATAGTAAGTTGTTTTCATGATATTCCTACACAATAAAAATACATTTTATCGTGTAAGTTACTATACAACTAAAGTACACCTTTTATTTAAGAATCTTACATAACTAAAATACACCCATTATATGTATATCAATATATTATATAAATTCATACGTTGAAATAAAAAAATGATTTGAAGAGTTTAAACTTTTGCAGTAAGCTAAAAAAAATTTAATTCTTAATTATTATTATATCAATAACAATCATTTCAATGCTCTATACCAATGGTGGCCAACTTGCAGCACACATTTTATTGATAAAAACCAAAATTTACTTATTATTATTTTGAATTTTATTTTATTTTTTAACTAAATTTTTTTTTTTAAACCTTTAATCTTTCAATGTCATCTTATTTATTCGTGTGGCTCGCGAACATATTCATGTTAGGCACCCTTACTATATGTTAATAATATTAATGTGTATCGTGTTAACACTATTTCACCTACAGTTTATTAATGTACAGGATTTAATCCAAAATTGGATTGAAGAATTTTTTTACGTAACATAAAAACAAACAAATCTCAACCACACCAAAAACATATTATAATTTAGCACTTATCATTTCTAAATCTGAATAAAGTGGAATATTATTCGTTATTTTGCCATATTCGTGTATGAGTATATAAATATATTTATGAATCACATAGAAACTAAAATTTTTTAATTGTTTTTTATTCTTGCATAAGTTTACCCTTGAGTGTATTTTTGTTGTGTAAAAACTTAAATAAATACATAATAATATGATTGTATTTTTTTCTTATAAAACATACGAATGAATATTTTTCAGTTGATTTATGAGAGAACTTAAATTCACCCAGTTTGATTATATTGAAACATAGATTAATTTAATTAAAAAATATATTGAGTTTTAACTTTTCTCCCATACTTGCGCCTTAAATGATAATGGTAACAAACTAATCAGCATACAGTATTAATAAATACCATTAAGATCAAAAATGGGAATATTTTAATTTAATATCAGGACTGACAAATAAAGTATAAGCTAATTACAATAAGTCCCGTATAATATATATGTATGATATGCGTAAATATAATGTTTAAAGTGGGAATATGTTTATTTTTCGGGACATGTTATCATTACATTGATATATTTGTAAACATTGTGTTTAACCAAAAAATATGCTCTTTACTACAACTTACAAAATATGTTGAGATGGTCCAGACATCGTATTCTGTTTATTCATAGACAATTTTGATTTGTAAATTAAACAAATACACACCATTTCATATATATTATAAATTATAATAATCAAGTATATATTTTTTTGAAACAGCTCAGGAACACAACTCGGTCAAGAATGTTATCTCTATAACTGCTCTAAATAATGCAAAGTGCTAACCCTAAACAGCAATTCCGTGTAATAGTTGCCTTGACAGCTACGAGATACGAGATACTGTATACCGTTACTGAGAGGCTCAGCTCTATGTAGATTGGTCGCATTCATCACGCACACCTTATGTATACATATATAATGTAGACGATAACATTGCCCTGCATAACCTTATTATATTATATTATTATCATCATCATCAAATTTCCACTTAAGGCTTTCGTCTGAGCAACATATCATTCGACGTACCTTCCTACGCGATTCGCAACTCGAAGTTCTTTGCCACATCATTTTCTCGAATCACTTTACGCGCTCTGTATACGCGTTCGTACGACCACGCGATGGAACCACAAAATCCGTATGGTACGCAACGATCGCTTCTAACGTTTATAGAATCGCTGACGCGAGTATTTTTGTTCTTATCGAAATAATCCAGATGTATAGCGATAACGCGCGTATAATACGACTCCAGCAGATCAATGTATTTGTTCTGTTCAGAAAGTCTATTTAATACTTAAACCAAGCAGGTATCTAGTCATCTAAAGTCAAGACCATTGGCTGAAACTAGCAAAAACATATATATTTGAAATTTATCACGTAGTTGAAAACTCGAAAATGTCGTATACTTTCACTTGTATATTATGAGTAGGAAAAGGTATTGTTATATAATTATGAGCGAACTGACACTAAATAAGGGTGTATATTATTCATAAATATAATTATTTATGATACACATATAACTACAATTAAATAGCAAA
>JACXSJ010000987.1:0-48577 GCA_014851325.1 Pentalonia nigronervosa | reverse complement strand
TATTACAATAAATTAATGATCACCTAATGATTAAAAAGTTTTGTTTAAATATAAAAGTTACTTCCAGAGCATGGAACCTTTATGATTTTTTCGATTTTAATACCAAATCGGTTCTTAAAAAAAAAAAATCAGTACCGGTTTCGGTATCGGTAAATACCGATATTTATATAGAGGTATTTTTTTTTCAAAAAGTAAAATATACTCCAGTATAAATAGCATACATATTATCTAAAATGATAAGATGAAATAATAACTGTCTTTATAGGTTAAAGCACTTAAGTAAGTATTACTATCTTAATTTTAAAAACATAAAAACAAATTAAAAGTAAATTAACAGTATAATTGCCATTGCCATACCAAGTGTAAATGAATAATCAAACATTTATCGATAGTACAAATTATTCATTATCGCTTATTTCATTTATTTTAATTGTATAGTTAATTTTTTATAAATTATAAATTATATATTTATATATATATATACGTATAAATTAATAGATGTATACCATAAACAAATTTATTAATTCATAGTCCATGACACAATCTGATGACGATTTATACGGGTGTGTATTAAGATCAATTTAACTTGTAATAATCATTTTATAAGTATCATCAACATGTACTCATCAACATCATCAAATAGCATCATCCTAAACTATTTATAAATTAAAAGATATAAAAAAATAATCACGACGACGGGTTTTGACTAACGGGAAAATAACAATATATTTTATTATTTAATTATGAGTTATTTTTATTTTGATAATTCATCATATTTAATCTTTTCTGGAACTGTTATAGATTGTAGAAGTATAAAATTAAAAGTACACGTATACATTACAACATCAACGAAATTTAATGAATCAACTACTATTATTTATTACTTAAATATATAAAATAGTTAAATAAAAGTAGCACCAAAGATAAACCAAAAAATTCTTTGTTAAAATATCGATACTGATTCCGGTTTAAGTTCTTAAGAAAATCGAAAAAAGGTTTCGGTGAGGTTCCGGTTCCAATATTTTCAAAAGATTCCGGTTCAAATACCGGTATTTTTAATTTCAATTCTAAACCCTAGTTACATTACTCTAAAATCTTGAGTATAATACCAATTATACTTGAAATTATATTTGTATTATAATTTATAATATTAATATTATGATAACTGAATAATAATTCCAAAAATAATGTTATTATAAATACATTTAGAAACATACATATATAAATATATATCTAAAAAACCTAATCAGGAAAAATACAAATCAAGGATTCAATCAATCAAAAACGCATACACAAATAAGATAAAAGTGTATTCAATGAATATAAGTCGAGACATATGAAAAATTCAAAAATTTTTTAATATTGTTTGGTTTGTATACAAAACTTATTATTACAGTTTTTCCAATAAATTGTGATGAATCTGTCAAATGTTTATGTCCAAAATGATTATTGAATGATCAAAATGATATTAAGATATTAATATATTATATGATTAATCTGAGAACTAAGGTAACAGTATCAAACCATATTGTAACTCTATTTCTAAAATACAATATAATATAGTAAACGTATGACTAGGTAATTTGGATTTTCATTTGTAATACTAGTCATTAGCCTATTTAAAGGCCAATTGTGTATAATTGTATATAATGTATATTTTAGTACGACTAATATAACGTACATGATTACATAATATTATTTCTGATTGCTTAAATAATTACCTATTATAAATATTACACAATTAATATCAGATATATAGTGAAAGCTCATAGGGACAACATTTGAAATATAGGCAAATGAATTTAATTGGACACTGATAAAATAAAATACAATCATAGAATCGCTATAATTATCATGAAATTTTGAAATTTCAGGCATTATAATTTATGAATAGGTAACTATAATACCTATATTAAATCAAATCATCGCGTCATGATTACGAATTGCTATTCGATTCGAATTGAGTGCCACTACCTACCAGCGGAGACAAAACCGGCTATAATATTATGTTAACTAAATAATAATACCATAAACTTACCGGCTGTTACGTGTTATATCGTATAATATTTTGATCTCCGTTGCCTGTGTATGCTTCGAGGTAAAGCAGTTTCGAACAAGGCAATACAGTCAGTGAGTCCCACGGGCAGATGTGTACGGAGAACTGGGAGCACGTCAAACGTGGTGCGCCGGTGATGGACGGTTTCCACCATACACAACTAAGACATTGTTGATAAAGCCAGTGCGGCTTTTGCCATATTATTATTATAATCATGTACCCATCATAATACTATGTACTGTAATAATAATTCCAGAGATGAAACCATCTCTCAGGTGGACTTAAATCGCACTCTCTATGTTTCCAAACGACGCTATTCTGCATAATATGCGGATAACATTTTTTTTTATTATAAGGCTGGTCGTATTTTTCGGTATACCAATAATTACCGGTATTTAAGAAATAATGAATGAATAATGAATAATTACAAACATATATTTTTAAATAAATGTTACATTTTCTGAGTTGGAAACACTTCTAAATTCACTGAAAATACCGATTACTGAGATCCGGTATTTTCGATATAATCAGTAATAACAGTAGATACCGATAATAAACAAATAACGAATATCGATATCAAAATTTGAAATGCCGCCGGCTCTACTCTCTATGATGTAGTAGTAAAGTTATTTACCGTACTGTACAGTGCGCAGTTGGAGACCATGTACGATCTTCTATATATTTTAAACTCGGAAACTATCTACGACTTTCTTTGTTTATGTTGAGAAACTCAAAATTGCATTTCACGTCCAACGACATAAAAAAAAAAAAAAATAATACAAACAAATACTACGAAAAAATAAACGAAAAATTGGTTTTCATGTAAGATCGAAGAAAAAATAAACGTTATTTCAAAACCCAATGCATGTCGTTTAGATCGCTTCTACTTTCAACAAAATCAAAATGTATTTCCGCTTAGAATAAATATGTTTTTAAGATATTCAATTTAAATGTTCTGTTGACCTGGGTTTAAATTCTACTACTTATCACAAAAATTAATATTTAAATTGTTTTAAGTTATTTTTTATGATCAAAATATTAATAATATATTTTATTTTTTGAAATGGTTTTCAAACAAATAAGTCGTTTATTTGATTTTTTTTGTTTTTATTAAGAAAAATAAAATAAAAGTCCAACGACCAACAGTATTTTTTAACTTTGAAGCTCTAAAACTGTATAGATACATAATTGAAATTTTACAAAGAAAAAGGCAATGAGTATTAAGGATATTATGAAAAGAATAATTAACCGTTTTTAATAATTTATTTATAAACATAATTAGAAATGAGTAATTGTAAACATAAAATAAGTTAGAATATTTTTTTTTAAAGTTTTAATCGTTATATTTTAAAATCTCAATTAAGAGTTTATTATTCTTTGTGAATTATATTACTAAATAAAAAAACTACATTGTTGAACAGAAATACTTGAAAGTTTTATAAATACGTTTGAACAAATCTTGTTTAAGATTGAATTTGGATTCTTTTCAAACGAGGCCATATTGGAATAATGGAATAATGCTGTCAGCGTTTTATCCTACAAAATAGTAAATAGTCATAATGAATTCATAAAGCTTTTAAAAACTTGAAGCTATTAAATTTTGTTTACAACTTGAAACGACTAAAAACGTTCTCGTTAAAATGCAAATTAAGAACAACTTTGAGAACAAATTTAAGGGTAAGTATATAAAACATATTACGACTATAGAAAATGTCACTAAATATCAGTAAAAATGTTATTCAGCCGTATTGTCGATAGAAGTTTATCAATAGTTAATGATATTAAAACGTGATACAAAGACGCAATCATGATTTTATTTCACATGAGATTTATTTTTGACCAATTTTTAAAGCTGGCTCTCCGCAGCCCGTCCTAGTCACATCTACGGATACGGTATAAAGTTTTAGTGATTTAGTTAAGCGGTATTTTTTTCCTTATCTTTTTTTCAGAGTAGATTGCGAAAAATCGTTTTTGAACAATTAGCTACGTGGTATAAACATTATTATCGTAAGCACACGCATCTGGAAATAACTTTACGAAACGCTTAGAATACGCGTGTGTTCATGTATTGCAGTATACGTAACTGGTATTATAACACCATGGTGCATTTTGCGCTACTGCACACCACTATAGCGTTATTAAAAGTCCTAAAAACTAACGCAATAGTATAGTCGACCACCGCCGGCCAGAGGTGACGGTCCAGCGAGCTCGAGAAATTCACAGATCTTCGGCAGGTCTCCCGTGCATAAGTGGGCGGGTACAATAATATGTTCAATCAGGGCGTTTCGAAGACTTCTACGCAAAATCTGAAGATGATGGTTCCGGAAAACTTTTTGAGAAATCTTCGCCATTAATTATTATTCATTGTACTATAATTGTAATTATAATATAATAATTTGTACGCATAAAGATACTCGTGGGCCTTGTTCTTCAGCTTTGTCTTTAGCGCTGCTCCTTTTCCCCGCATCAGACCCGACGCCGTCGCTGCGGCCACAGTAATAATTGTTTATAAGTTATATACGCCCCGGGAACTCTGACGCCGCAAATACCCCCGTGGAATCTTAAATATATTATGTATATATACAGATTTATCGAGGTCCGCCGTCCGTATAACGGTTATAAGGTTGGACGATAAATTTGTCGAACTCTGTACGCTCATTTATGCATGTGTGTGTTGTATACAACTTATACTATGGTATCCACGAACAGTTTCTCCGCGGGTTTCTAATACGATAAAAATTCGACGTACATATGTAGGTATACAGGATGATTCTCCAAGCACGTTCCTCCCCAACGGTTATATCCTTGAAGGGATATCACACTACCGTATTTGCAGCGTTCCGACGTACTCCGATAGTAGTTTTGAAAATATATTTGAATTTATTATGAAGTCTATTTGAAATCCTTTGAGTCAAAATTATAAAAAACAAATTTAAAACTGTATTTTTTTCCTTTGAAGTTTTTAAAAGTACAAGAAGCTATTTTTCTAAATTTCAAGTGAGACTTTTATTTTTTAGAATAATAAATTAGAAACGTAGATTGATTATTCGAAATTAACAAGACAACAAAATAAAATTTGTTTTCAAAATCATTATCGGTGTAAACCTCAAATCGGTATGTTGGAACCCGTATATAGGTTTATTTTGCGGTAGTGTTTCAATTGGTAGTGTGGAATCTCCTTAACATTATATTATTGTGGTTTTCGTGTGTATGGCCGCCACCGGACATCCGTTAAATGATATGGGAAATCCGAATATTTGAAAACCCAGCGCTGATTATAGTATAATTACATTTTCCAAAAATCAAAATTCTAACGCAGATATTTGATAACCAAGCGGTAAAATGGCTGTGAGCGTGCAGCAGGCTTGGCGAATCACCCTGTATATAATATTATATAATCCAATACGTACACTATCGGACTCCTCACCCCGCAACCAGATTTACCACGGTTGATGTTATTTTACCACAGTGTGGGTCGGGTATGCGTGGTATACCTATATTATGATATTATACTGCAACGATAGTACACACACACACATATATATATATATATATATTATAAAATAAAAATAATAATAATACCTAATGCAATGCACGCGCATAGGTCCGCGGATAAATCGCGTGTACATAATATGTGATCTCTGCGGCGGCCGCAATAACCCGATCGGAAAACGTCCGGAACGAGGCGAACGAGTCCGGAAGTATTAAACTATATAACAGCGTACGCCTCCCATACGTGTAATATTATTATATACTGTACGGCAAACGCGGTTCGCGTTATTACTGGAAGGTAACGGACGAGTGCCCACAACTGCTGTGTGTGCGCGCGCGCGTGTGCGTGTGTATGAAATAGTTTTATACGAGTAAATTATATCGATCTCAGAGGCGGCGGCGGCGGCGGCGGCGGCGGCAGTACGCGTATGATATCGTTCAAAATAAAATATGCCCGAATCTCGGCGTTCGATATCATATGTCTTGTCCACGCGCTTTCGAACCACGTGTATGTTTACGGTAGTTAGGCGTGGAATTATTTAGAGACATCATAGTATACGATGAAACCTGTCTAACGAACACCTCTCTTAACGGACAAAATAGCACAAGGTCCCATGAAAAAAATAGGCATTTCAATATATTTCGACTTGTCTATAACAAATTCTTTGTACTACGAACACAGACAGTTACGTTTCTCCCCGATAGCTTGATGACGGACAACAATTTTGATTCCAACTTAAATAATATAATCGCATAAGTATATATACAACGCAGCAGAACGATGACCAACCAGATGAATCTGAAATTGATACGTTTAGAATCTATTCAAAAAATCTTGTACAGCTTATTCGTCTGAAGGAGTTTTATTTCAAGAAATGTGACTAAAAAGGTTTTCACGGGTGACTAAATTCATGAGCTTCAAACGAAAAAATCAAAATTGAAAAAACAAACATAAATTCTATCGTTTTTGAAAAACAATAATGTGCAATCAATCATTACAATATATTTTTCTTTTTAAATACAAAATTTATTTCTTTATATAATGTAATTACGTATGCGAGTTTTACTAAAGAAATACTAAAGCTTGTCAATAACGAACACTTTTAATGGTCTCTTGATTGTCCGTTATACACAGATGTCACTGTACCTAGGTTCAATCGATAATATTTTATTATTTTCGTTCTACGCGCAGAAAATGAAGGTAATTACTAATCCTTACAAAACTATCTAGTATGTGCGATGTAATCAAAATATTATTGATTTTAATAGCTCCGAATATCTAAATGCATATAATATTTGTCGTATATTATATACAATCGTCATTATAATTTTATTTAATATATATGTTATATAGGTGGAGCACACAGTAGTTACCTACTATTTTATTAAGACGCGTCAGGCCCCAATGAAGCGATATTTGCTGAGACAATACTAAAATATTGTGTATGACCACCGCACGCCCAGGCACGTGGCTCTAAACAATTTTCGTGGGACTCGACAGGAGCGAGGTGAGACGGTCATACGCGGAAGCAAGTGACGACTGCAGCACGAGTAGAGTATTTTGAACTGTTTATTTTATGATTGTTCTTGTTACTAATAATAGTATTTCCGACCAAAACAAAAACTGCATTGAAATATTATTTCAGTAATTTTACGTTCTTGCCTATTAAAAGGAACAGTGCCGGCATATACGTACTGTGTGTCAATGAGGTTTTAATTAACTGAACAGTGCCAAGGTATATATAATCGTTGAGTCATTCTAAGTCAATAGAATCGGACGTAGGATTGACAAACGCATACCATCGTACCTCACAAGTTAACAGTGCCATTCTAATTTATTTAGAGAGTGTCATTAGCTAGAGCGTACGAAGGTAAGGCGTAGTAGGATTTTAACGCGTGCCGCTCTGTACGGGTGATACGACATATTATAAAAAAATTATTTCTTCAAGTCATATTTCGAAAAAATATGCAAGTAAATAGAAAATAAGTTATTGGCTAGGACGAACATGATGAAACATCCTACACTTAATACATTATTATAATGTATATATATATATATGGATAAGTAGGCAATGCAATCTAAACGTGTATGCGAATGATACTGTAGGCTGTAATAATATTATATCGAAATACCCGTTTGCTGCAAGTAACCGCAGATATTAAACACATAACACAACGGTTCAAATATGTGCACTGGACGTGAAAATCGGAAAATATCATATTACGATTCCGCACGAACGACTCGCGAATATTATTACATTGTCGTATTACATTTTTTGTTTTTTTTTTTTGAAATGTGATACAAAACAACATAAACACTTATGTTGTACAATAAGTCATTATTATGATATGTAATTGTAAATGGCGTAAAGGAAAGTGGTGCCCATTGTTAATACCTCATCATTAATACGTACTAGAGTTTATATAATATGCAAATATGTGCAAGTAAATATAATTAACTATACAATGAAATTAATAATAATTTTCAACCTATCGTTAAATAACAGTAGAGCATCTTATTCTAATTTTAAAATAGATTGATCAATAAAACTAAAGTACATTTTATACCAGCTAAATTGTTGTATAAATCATACTCTTTTTAGCATTTTAATAGATTTTTTAAATATTCTTGTGAAAGAAAAACATTACTAATTTTATGAAAGTAATCAGAAGCGTAATACTATTATGACACGACGTCCATTGTCTTCGCATTATTTTAGTTTAAATATAACACTTTGTTGTATCGTGACTTGCCGATTGGCTAAATTTGCGTCATGAAGTTCCGTCAATGGATGGTTCCAAAATATGCAATAATGTAACGTCTTAAAATAATACAAAATTAAAAATAAACCAATAGCATCAATATGGAGCGTAATCATCACGGAATCAACTAATCAAATTTGTTCAAAAAGGACGTTGTAAAACAACATACCCACGCATGGTAATGATATTATATCATAAACACTGCTTGCCTTGCTCATCATATTATATTATTACATTTGCACTCGCCCCGCGGTCGTCTAATACGGTGCAGTAGTTTATTCCGCGGCATATCTACTTATAATACTGGTTATAGTCATGTATACATAACATTATATGGCTAATACATATGCGCATACCTAATCTACATACACATCACACAAACAGATTTAGAGGACATATTACTATGATGATATACACTATACGCTCGGTTTATGCGCACAAAGTCTCCGAAGTGCTTATACATTTTATGCTTACCTATACGTGTTTGATTCTCTGAATTCGTGATGTCGCGGTTTACATGTATAGCTTAATAATAACATGATTATATGTAATATAATATTATATTATACTATCACGTCTATCGCTGTATTTTGCACCGATGAGAGGCCGCGGATCCCAAGGCACTTCAATTCGTGCAAAGTCCGCGTGCAAGTATAATATAATATAATATCACTCAACCTCTTGCGGAAAGTTTAGAGACAAAAGGCTTCTTCTTCTTCTTCTTCTTCTTCTTCTTCTTCTCCGATTGGATGACGACAATATTTAGCTTCATTTAGATGTCGCTCGACCGAATATAGATACTATTGCGTTGCTATTTATTCATAGTACATGGCTGAGTATATAACAACAATACCACTGTACCCGGCCGACCTAACCAATTGTTATTTTACGCGTAAATATCCAATGTCGTCAAAATTTAAACTACAAAATGCTTATAAAAAAGTATTGTGACAATTTAAATGAACAAACTATGAGGAACTTCTAAAGGAGAGGTGGTTCTCATTTGAAAAGCAAATGGCTGTAATACCACTGAACACTCCTTAAATAAATATAGTACAAAAAATTTCATGAATTTGAAAATATGTTCTTTAAGTAATTAAGTATATTCAAAAATTCCAAAATCATAATTTGAATACATTAATTATTGTTAAATGAAAAAATGGTGTTGAGCATGCTTGGCGAGTCACCCTATAAATATATAGAATATAATAACAATATTGTTGTATCCGGCCAACCTCATCTCGTCCGTAGTTATTTGCTTATAAACTTATACATTATAATAAAACGCATATATTACTATAATATGCACTTGGGATGGACAAAAACTGCATTAAATTGCATATTATTAAACGCCAAGTGTGGTCGACGCATGTATGTATTATATAGTTTCCGTCCCAAAAATCGTCCACGTATATTCCCAAAGGAAATTTACATTTTATGACTGTACGTGACGTATAAGTAAATGGCAGTGTTCAACAAATAATCTGTCAATATCGCAATATTATAATAGACTGCTGTTAATATTTTCAACGTATTTTTTCTCTATAAAAAGGCGATTTTTATGTTTGACAAGAAGTTTTAGATTTTGAACGGAATTTTCGGAATTATGTGTACATTCTTAGTAGTTAACTATATCATAAAGTAATTATGTAAATTTCTATTTTTTTTTATATCTGTGGACTTTGATAATTTGTTTGAGTAAAAAGTGTAATCAGATCTCCAGTTTTTTACTCGTACTTTGTGGTAGCGAGTTGGATGTAGATTGTATTTGATAGAAGTATTTTTTTCTCTTCGTTTTACTTAAAGCATAAGAAAAAACCGCAACATAATGATCTAATTTACAGAATGACATAAATTTTTAATTTTTGTTATTATTATTTCAAAGCTTTAGACTCTTTTCAGCTGTTTATGATAGCGATAAACAAAAAAAAACCTATGCAAATTTTAGAGACAAAAATATGTTCTTCTGAAATAAACATAATAATTATTGAGCGGACAAACTTTTCGCTTTTTTCTAACATCGAAACATATAGGATTATATAGCTAGACGTCCCAACGTCAATCGTCAGCAAAATAATTTATCAATTATCGCTAACTATTTCAATTTGGATTTGACTCACTAGTGGCGCATTGTGACGGGTCGAGACGATTAGATACATATTTCCCACCTCTTCCTGCCACAATACGCCACTGGTGAGTGAAATAAAATCTAAAAATATTATCGATAAATGATTGTGTTGGCGTTGCTTATTTATAGATATATATTTATCTATAGTGTAACGTAAAAAGCGACAGTCAATGCATGTCACGAGTCGATTTGCAACTCCTCGAAACATGGCATAATATTGTACAATGCAGAGTAATACCGAACTGGCGTTTGACTATATTTTAATCGATTACATATCGCTTTTACACATTATTGTAACTATTATTACGTACCTATCGATAGTAATAAATAATAATAATAACAATAACAATATTTCGAGTGAGCGCCCACACAAATGTTATTAAACGACTTACAGCATGAACAATGCGGAGAGCAGTAAATACCTCGAGATCACGTTGCTCACGCGCAGTATTTCCTGTGCATATAATATCATATTTTATATTATGATATTATAGCTGCGCGTCTTTGATGTACGGTAACCATTAAAATTTCACGTTATGGCACTTTTCACCGTGAAATATTATACAATTATAAGTCAGGGAAAATCTTTGTCGTATTAAAACGATTCGTCGGACCGATTTTTTTTTTCACTTTTTTACTGTATTCACCACGACTTTTGCGCGAGAAGTGCGTTTCATGAACACCGGCAACAATGAATAATGATATTATAAAATAACGCTCCCCAAAAATTGACTACGTTATATCGTGCGGTAAACCGATGATTTGTTTACACATAATATTATTTAATATACACGCAGTGGCGGCTTAAGAGGAGCAGCTAGGGGTGGCATCGCCATCAGAATAAATTATTTTTTATTTGTATCTTTTTTTAGCTCATTGCTAAACCCCAAATCCTTAAATCAATTTCAATCCATATTATTTATTTATTTTTTGGTGTACAATCTATTATTTTTATTTAAATCGTATGCAATAATATTAAGTTATTATAAATAAAATTATAATGTATTAATTAAGCGAAAGGGAGTCGTCTGATAATACACGAAACCATCATTATGTTACATTTTATCTAACATATAATATTATATCATATAAAAAAGAATACCACATGCGTACCTATACGGAATCGCATTAAATTGTGCTTATGACATCGCGACCTCGTGAAGTGATTGTTTCATCGGTTAAACACAGTTAAGTTTTCATAATTTTGTAGTTATAAATTATTCAGCTATTATATTATTATAAAATATACTAGCTATTATGTTGAATGAATCGTAACAAAAATTAACCACTTACTTAACCACAAGAGACAATCCATTTTCAATCTGTTATTGTCACATCCTACAATGCACAAGATTACACTTGCGAACACAATAATAAGTAACAGTCATCCCTCCCAGGAGCCGAGCTAACCGGGGTGCAAATGAGCACCTAACCTAACCTTTGGATGCTGAAAGCGCCACGAATTTTAGTAACAACAAAGCACAGTGAACGATTTTTGAGGTTTAAATACTATGTATATCGAATAGGGATGTCAAATATTATTGTCCTGAAACACCAATGTTAGTTATCTCGGCTTTGATCCCCACTCGGTAGTAGTTTATATTAGATATATAAAAAGACCAATGGTGTTAAACTAATTTTCACTCTATTCACTGGATGTTAATTCAAAATATTGTTGGTTAATTATGTTTACATCAAATTCAACATTTTATATTAAAAAAAAATAAAATAACCAAATTAATTTATGATTAATCAATTATTCGTTTTAATAAATCATTATAAACTGTTATTATAATTACAATTAAATTTACAATTACAGTTTTTGTTTTTATAATTAAAATTAAATTTACAATTATAGTTATTGTTATTATAATTAAAATTACCATTACAATAGTTATTATTATTCTTTAATAACAATTAAACACTTAAAATATTTAAAAAAATGTATGTATATATTATTTATTTTCATAAGACAGAGATCCGTGACATTTAGAATTACATATTTTCCAACTGCCCGAGTGGTATATAATATAATATATTGGTTTTGCGTTTTATTTTACACTGACATATTTGATAACCTATCGAGTCCATAACGCTGTTTTTCTATAAGTGTTGTTTATTTGTCTTTAGCTGATTTATCTATTCAAGTACTCTCAAAAAATTTTACAAATCAAGTAAATTTTTTTTACATGTCATTGCTATAAGTATATTTATGTCTAAGAAAACCATTTTCGGTAACCAATTAAAAATGTACTTTGACATTTTCGTGAAATATAAAGTTGACAGTATGGCTTTAAGTTTAAAATACATACTTATACTAAGATATAAATATTGAAATAATAACATTTTCCAATTGTATAAAAATTAACGGTAATTACCTCTAATAAATACCTAATAAATAACAATAATTTCTGGTTTTAGAAAATATATTTACTAGTAAATAACGTAATTTTCATATTATACAATAGATTTTATCATAACATACATAAATTATGAATGATGATTTGTTCTATTATAGAAAACAAATTATGTGTAATAGAAAATGTACGTTATTTTTTCTTTAAAAAATTAAAAACGAGTTTAAGCTTTAAAATTATCATACTGTGCATACTAATGCTAATTTTGAGTTTCGTAATTTCATACCGAGCAATCTATCTAATAACGGCTTATGAATTATAATTATTTTAAAGTTTTGATTGGAAGAGTAGGTAGTGAGAAGGTTAATTATACAAAATATAGATAAGAAATGTATGCCCTTTCTCATTTCTACGGTTTAAACTTTAAATTACTATAATTGATACACCAAAAGTTAGCCCGAATTATATTTAAACGTATTAACGTATTCATAGAATCATATTTTAACATCGAAAGTAAAAAATAAAAACAGAAGAATAATTTTGTTAAAACTAAAAAATAAACTAAATATTCGGTTAAAAGTTTCGAACAAATACAAAATACGATTATTTACCGAGCTCTAGCCGAGCTAATTTTTAATGAATCAACTTATATTACAGTATAATGTATATATTTTATGCCATGTACGTCCATGAATCGCATAGGTAAGTGTACGTACGTGAGCCTACTTTAAAATCGCATTTCATTTTTATTTTCACAAAAATACAAAATGAGCAATAAAAAAACGTACAGATTATGCGATAAATATATATATAAACATTTTTTTTTTTAACAAAAATTGGTTAATGGTCCAATATATTTTACGTTGGATACCAATACCGCCCGTCTTACACAACGAGAAATTATATAAAATATGTTAGAAATTATCGCTATAATAATATATTATGTTGGATCCTGCGAAACAGTCGGCGGTCGGAATGAAGCAACAGTTAAAATAAATTCAAAAAATAGAAATTTATTTATTTTGGCGTACGTGATAAAAGATTTGGAATGTAGGTATGTGTGTGTATGCGCACGCGTGCTAATAAAAATATTATACGATATTATCGTAGGCATTTTTCATTTGATGAATGCGTATTGAAATGATCGTCTGCAGACGCAAAGTCTAGTATATATAGTAAATTAGAGAAAAAAAACAATATATATATATATAACAGTACGAATAATAAATGCAAAGGATTCACAACCGTCTTCCAATGTGAAACGTAGGCATATGTATATATAAATTACATGTCGATGTCGTGTCAGATTCATGGACAGATCCCTGTCAGATATTTCTCCATCACCGTTTCCCCGTCCAATGATTTTCCCCTTCGTAATATATTTATATAGCTTATGATTGCACCATGTATATGGACAAATTAACTTAGATCTATAGTTATTCTTATAGGTTTTATCAAATAGCTCTACCTATGAAGATATATATTATCGATATACAATATATATATTATCCTAAAACCCGTATTCGGTATGCATTAGTAAAACTAACAAATTAAAATAATTGAACAGTTTTTCGATAACCCTCGTGTCGTTGTACGCTGTCACGGTTTTTATTATTTTAAAGTGACTTATGTAAAAAGTAGCAAAGGAAAAAATGCATTAATATAAACGGAATATATTTTTATAAAGGACTATACGAAAAATGAAAAAACATATTGGAAATGCATCAAATATAATGTGTAGAAGTGTTGTGGGGCGGGACATATATTTAATGATGAAGTTGTTCTGCACAAAAACACTCATAACCATACACGAAACAGAAATTAGTATTAAAGCTATTATTAACGAGTTAAAAGATACATCCAGTCAAGTAACTTCAACTCCTCAGAAAATAGTTGCTAATACCATATCTACTATATTATCTCAAGCAATTTCTGACACTTTTCCTTCATTAGCCACAATGAAAAAAACGGTCCAAAGACTAAGGCGTTGTAAAAATGCACCACCCATAAATCCATCAACGTTATCAGAAATAATTATTATTGAGCCGTATACACTCACATTAAACAATAATCCCTTTCTTCTCTATAATAGTGGTTCTGATGATGTTAATCGAATATTATTGTTTTCAACTGAACAAAATTTTAAAATATTAGTGTCTGACCAGTGGTCATTGGTTTATTAATAGTACATTTAAGTCATCCCCACAACTCTTTACTCAGCTTCTTACAATACATGCAAAAAAATACGACACAGTATTACCGTTAGTTTTTGCACTTATGCCAAATAAAACATATGATAGTTATACTAAGATTGGACAAGAATTTCTAAAATTGAAAAAAAACTTAGGGAAATCGCACGGGAAAACGTATTAGATGGGGAAGTGACTCGATACCGACACACATCGTATCGTTTACCGATAAAACTACCGTTCGACATAGTGATTCATTCACACGGCTACACTGTTTAGTTATTCTTTTAGTCAATCTCTATGTTATTGAAAAAAATGTTTTTTTCTCAATAGCTTGGAAATTGACTAACATAACTAAACATTACTTTTTAACAAAAAAATCAGATTTTTTTTATTGCAGCGGTAATATTTTCAATTCATAATAATAAGCAGAATACTTTTCTATAATCACTGATGTATAAAAATACATCGAATACTGAGAAGTGAAATATAATCAAATTATTAAGTACCCTGCTAAAGTTGTGGTCCAAAACTCTGCTCATCATTCTAAGTGTTCTTTTAAAATAATTTATTTATTGAATATATTTAATACATCAATATTTTGAAACAAGTGTCAAGCATCTATTCTGCTACTTCTGATTATAAAATATAAAAATTATATTTTTTTAAATGTAGTGTTATGACTTCTAATTAATATTTTTAGTTAAATACAATACAAAAATGGCCATTAAAAAAGTTTATCTATTTTTAATAGTATTATACATTATATTATACGGTTTTAATTTTTTAACCATCCTACAAGAAATATAGTCAAACCTGCCAATGGTCGTGTACTGGAATCAATAGATTTATCGTTTCACTTAACGATTTGAGTACGATTCAATGCTATTATATTATCAAAAATTGGAGACGATGACACGATTAGACATTTCTACGATTCCGAACCTAGATGTATAGACCGCATAGGTACCTAAATCCTCGCAGAGAATATGGCAATTTATAATACCTCCTCTCGTACAGTTATAATATCTAATAATAATAATGTTAGTGAGCATATATTATATTATAATATCTCATTTGAAGAATGGCTGATATACAGTGATCATATCATATCATATCATATCTACTACTATACTAAACTTTTTCCAAGCAATATAATTTACATTTACAAGTCACAAAGTTGAATAATGTCTCAAATTGAAACTTTCAATATATTTTAATATATTATGAATGAACTTCTTTAAAAAATTGTATAGCAGTTATAACCATAATAAAACTTTCAGTTTTTTATTTTGATACTATATTATTCATTTATAAAAAATATATATATATATATATATATATATATATATATACCTATAGAGAGACTCAAAACAGTTCACATCATAAGACACCTTACGGATAATATGTCTAAAGGTTTTCATAATGACACAGTCTTAATTTCAATGACCTACTATAAAAATAAATAATGTATAATGAATGAAAATTAGATTGTTAAGTTAGCTCTTCAGAATTCCAGTGATAATATATCCACGCCAAAGACTAGGTACTTAATATTATATATATTTATACATGACTAACGATATTTGAAATTTGAGTAGGTGACTATGCCATGGTGTACTCGAATTTCACGGTCTTGAGAGAAACTGAAGAGCGTAGATCTAATTAGAAACGGAACGGTGAACAACACAGAAGATACTCCTTGAATCTTATCTCACCAGTACACAAGCATTTAATTTTTTAATATTTATAGATATAGGCATCAGCAGTGGTTTCACACTGAAAACTAACACTGGCTAATAACTTTATTTTATGAAGTGCTTATGTCAAATATCTTGCAATTACGATATACTGAATGGAATATGTATATGTATATCAAGCGAGCAGCAAAATGGAGACAATGCAAAGGACATATTACATAATAATATGGACCGGGTGATCCATTTAATGTAAAGCACTCGTTATTTCAAAAAATGTTTATATTTTTGTAAATATTTGTTTTAAATCATTTTAAGTCGTTATAAAACAACATTTTTTTTTAGAAAAATTATATTTTTATTACCTGTTTTCTTATCATTATTGTTATCGAAATGAAATAAAATCACTTACAAACTTCGGTTTTTTACAAATGTCTCCATGTTACGGGCGAATCAATATAGTTAAAAATAAGTATATTAAAAACAACATATCATAAAATTTAAATACATAAATCTTGGTTTAAAATTAGTCTAATGCCGCGATGACTAGATCAAAGATTTTTTAAACCCGATTATCGTTTGGTAGATTATACCTAATATTATATTGGATTTTCCGCTTATCGTAACTTTACCACAGTGGTATACCACCAATAACTAACGACGTAGTAAATCAAAAAATACTACTACGGCGAGGAAATTGTTTTTCAACCCGTTCGGATCAAAACTAAATGGTATAATAGTAATACAATATCACATCACAATAATAAAAGTGCGTGATTTGAAACGCAAATATGGCGGAACATGGGTTTCCGGCTTACAGATGCCAATAATATATTATGGTATTTATAACTGTGAAATAAAATAGGATTAAAATGGCTAAAAAGTTAGAAAAGGTAGATGTTATAATGTTAAGACTAGTAAATTTATTATTAGGTACCAACTTACCTAATATTTTTGAACGATGAATTCCATAAAATAATGGCCTATAATAAAAACATACATTTTAAAGCATTGTATATGATTTATGCTGTATTTAAACATTGAATATCAAATTATTTTACTCATTACACAGTATGCTATAAAATTATATTTATAATCAGCATTTTTTTATTGGGTTTTTTTTAATGTATTATGTAGCTATTAACGGGGTATAAAATGTGAACGAATTTTTCAATTTAGAATGTACATTAAAAAGTTTTTTTTATAACTAAATGTGCAATTTTAAATATTTTGTATTTTGTTTTTAGAAGTACTAACCATTTATTTAGTATATTTTAACTCTTAAGTACTTTAGTATAACGATATTTTTTAAATGAAACTTTCAAACTTCCCAACTTTAATAATTTTATTCTAAATTCTAATTATTAGCCAAATATATATATATATATATATATATCGAAAATTATATAATGTATGATATTAATATACTGAAAATCGAAATCAAAATTTTAATTCACGAAAATAATTTTTTAACTATTTGTATTGAGTTTTTAAGTTGAAATAACGTAGCATTTTTTTTTTTAAATTATAAGGCAACATTATTTATTTTAATTTCTTTTGATTTATTTTTATGTAGCTTTAGGCGTTTACAATTGACATTTAAATGAAGGCAAGATGATTTATATTTATTTCGCTGTGTTTAAAATTTTAAAACGTATCGTTAATTATTTTGACGAATAACATTTCACAAAAAAAAAAATAAATACAAAACAATGCATTTTCGTCCATAAGAATTGAGGATTTACAAACAAACCACACGGACACAACCGGTAAAAAAACAGTATGTAATAAATAATAATATGATATTTTAGTATAATAATATAATAAATATTTGTGTCGATGTGTCGCACTGCCGTAATTTGCGTTTGTCCCAACAATATTATTATGTTGTGTATAGGTACCGCGACATGTCCTTTGCGTCTCGTTATCGAGCTATCAGTATATTATATTGTGTGCCAAAAATTATTACACAAATCCCGATGAGGTCAATATAATGTATCACACTTTATAATAATGATAATAATTAGTGCTGGCAATGTAATTCCCTAAGAATTCAAAATAATGTACCTATTAATGCGCTTACATTTTATAATTTTAAACAAGTTTGAAACCAAACTCTACTCCATTAATTTTTTTAAAAAAATGTGAACTTTCAATCTGAAAGAAAAAATTATTCTCATTTAATTTACGCCACTACTTGTGATCTCGGTTTCGACGTCACGTGTCATACGGATCCTTTCACAAATATACGTTTAAAGAATAATATTATTTGATTAGGTAAAACCTTGTTAGCACATTTCAAAATAACTTTTTAAAGTAAAAATCTTAAAATAATTTTTTAAAAAACCTGGATTTTGTGTTAACACTCTAAAAACCTTAAAGTACTCGAAAAAAATGACATTAATAATGAAAGTTGTCAATAAATGCAAATAAGATCTTCTTACTTTCTATAATTGTTGAAATATATTGTAAATCTACAAAGTTTCAATAAAAAAAAAAAGATCTTACTCTGATTTAAAAATTAAAAAGCATAAAACATTGAAACGTATGTTATAAAACGAACATAGCGTAACTTCGGGAAATAATAACAATAGTGCATTTAACCGACGGACGAACAGTTCGTCGAATAATCCTATATTATAATATAGGATCTAAAGCAAATAGACATAGCTGTTTAGACGATGAGAAAATTTTACGTAAAAAAAAGTATATTATATTAAGAAAAATATTAATATTAAAAATTAAAAAAGTTATTTATTTTAATACGTCAAAAATAAATGAATATTAAAATAATTAAAGAAAAATTTAAAAAAATATTAAAATTAATTTAGGTATTATAAAATTTTAATTGAAATCGTTTATCATTTTTTATATTTGATATAATAGCATATTGTGAATAAAATAAATACAATTTTTTATAATTTACATAAATACTAAATGTATTTTAATAAATAAAAATAATATTAATTATTATAAAGTTTTTGATATTATACTTTTTAGTTATAGATTCCGAATGAAACAAAGATTGATAATTTATTGATTTTACAATGTTATGAGTATTTTTTGTGTTTGTCTTCGCGTTTTGGGGCAGTAAAAGTGCTTCAAATTTTTTCATCAGCATCTTTTCTGGTAAGAAAGTGAATCTAGTTGGTACTTTGGGAGATCAAAAGTAAAAAACTCGCATTAGTTTTCAAACACGTACGGAAAAACGAGAATTTTTAACAAAATGGATTTTGTTTTTTGGTGTAACACAAAAAATAATAACCCTAAATACATACAATTTTCACCAAATGCCTATATTAGCATTTTTTATATATCATTAAGTTTTAAAAATATTTTGACTCATTTTAAACTATTTATAGCCATAAGAAATTTATGATTTTTTTATTTTCATGTTGATAAAATTTTTTTTGCTGTGACGAAAATCTTGTAAAATGTATTAGAAGGTTTCTCATAACTTGTTTTCAGTGAAAATTAATAAAAGTTTTTATAAGTGTTTAAAGTTAAAATTTCGACAATATGTCAAAATTACGAAAATTTGCTATTTTTTTTTTTATTTGGAAATTCATAAGAATTTTTTTGTTTAAACTTAAGACTTAAAAATTAAACACGAAATTTCCAATATATCTTTCAACTTTTTAAAAAAAAGAAAATTTACTGGAAAGTTAAACTAATTTTTTAGAGCGTTTGAAATTAGATATTGGATATTCACCCGTAAAATACTCATATCTCAGGGAACGATTTTCTTATTTGGTTGTAATTCAAAAAGGAAGAACCTTCAACATTTAAAATTTTCACCAAATCTTGAGATTACCATTTTCTATTAATTTTATTCTAATGCCTAAACGACTACGTCCATTTGTCCCCATTTGGACACATTTTGCATATTATCTACTATGGAGTTTATATTGTAGGTATGTTACCGCAGTGTTTACGAGTGATATTAAAAAGGTAAATTGCAAGACGCTCTCAACTCTAATGAAGTCCGCGTTGGCGTGTTGTAATATTATTATGTCGGCTTTTGCATGTCGTGATTATATTTAAAGTTCGGAGGAAAACAACTCCGATAGCGCCATCATCACGATGGGTCGCAGTCCGTCTGACTGTTATGTTTTATAATATATTGCTATCTACCTCAGGTGTATCGTCGTCATCGCACCCCTATCAGTTCGGCAGCAGCTGTGACGTACAAACTACCCTTCTTCATCTTATATTATACGTAATCAACTAGGCTGCAGTACTGCGACGTAATAATATAAAATACAGTACAAACGAATACCGCGGGGCCACGAGATATGGCGTTTCGTCCGAGCGATAAGACGGCAAAAACGTTAATTAAAACAAAACTCAGACAAAGACGACAACGACGACGAATGGACGACGAACAGAACATTTGCATTATTATTAAACGGACAAAAAGAAAATCCTTTGATGATGTCGGGAACGCCAAAAAAGCGAAAAACGCTGAGAACTCTGGACTAAAAGCGTACGCGAATAAATAGACCGCACACAAGGCGGTGTCTGTCCGTCCACCGCGGTTACTACGGTAACCTTTGAATAATATATCATCGGTCGGTCGGCGAGTTATTACGTTTTGTTTCCAACGAATTATGCAGACGGTGTGTTTTTTATTGTATATTTATGCGTTATTTGCGCGTATATTATGTCGGCATATTATATAGAGGTATACGTTTATGTTAAAGGAAATATATATTTAATATTATATAAATATAATATATAGACAACAAGTGATTTATGCAATGGACATTTCGGTTGGTGGTTATGTCAAGTCACGAGTCACCGCGAGCTTTGAGGAAAATAAAATAATATCAGTTTTTACAAAAACGAAAAACACGGGTATTATAGGTAGTATTATTATCTACCTCTCAAAACCTGTTATATTATAATATAGTACGTAAAATTGCCGTGTATGGGGTATTCTATTATTTGACAATTTAAATAATAATATAATGTATAATATTTTATTATAATATATTTTATTGCACTCGAAAAACATAAATAATATAGGTTTTTATAATGGCCCGACTAGTGTAATATTATTACCACGTTATTTTTACTGCACAAAAAGCATAAACACTAAAGCACCTATATATATATATATATATATATATATATATATATATAGTATATACTAAATATTATACGCAGTGCCAATAAATATTTTATTATTATTATTTCGGGATGTGTTGTGCTTGCGATTTCACTCTTTTCTACCGAAAAAGTAATTTCTCCTTTATATAATATATTTTGAATATAATACCTGTATGTATGGATGTGTGTATGTATGTATGTATGTATATACAACACGTACCTATATATAATAGTCACTGCAGTGTTTCTAAGTGCGCAGAAATTGCAACTTTTCTCTTAAGCGCTCAGCGGTTGTTGTAAATCTCCTAAGTACCTACGTACCCGCACCACTTACCTCCGCAAAGAGTACCGACGTCTTTCAATCTTCAAAACAACTACAGCGTGTTCGAGATAAAAATAATTGGAATTACTTCGCCGCCGTTCATGCATTGTGTATCGACCACAGAAGAAAACCTATACGTAGGTATAGGGAGGTATATTATAAGCGTATGTGTGTGTGTGTGTGCTCTCGAGAACAAATGAACGAACGATGCCCGACAGCGGCAAACTTGTTGATTTAACGACTTGAACCGATAAATTGGTATACCAAACGGCTTGTCCTTCGGGTCTTTCCCGCATGCTACATACTGTTATAATTTTGGATAGCATTGAATTGAGTACAGACTACTTTTGGGTGTTTGAATCGAGTCTGTTGAACCTCGCAAGGCGTTAAGATTCGCAACGATAAGATATACGTATTTGTAATATTTATTTGTTCAACATAATTACTACAGTAAGTTATGCTAAATATTCCGCCAAATACACAGTTATTGTCGAGTGAAAAAAAATTTTGAAATTTTTCATAATATTTATTATGGATTTAAGTTTTGATTTAAAAAAAATGTTGAAAGACGAAGTTCAACGATGAAAAAGCCCTTGTAGATATTTAAGTGTTTTTAGATTCTGAACGGAACAAAGAATCTATTGATTTTACAATGATGTGTGTTTTTTTTGTCTGTCTGTATATACAAAAAGGAGTTAAAATAATGCTTCGATTTTTTTCATTAATTGCTGTGAAAAAGGCGACTTAAGCCTATTTGAATGTATGCATTTTGTGTGTTATAAATGCGGAATTTTGATCATTTCTTGTCAAATGTCATAAGAAAAAATTAATTTTATTTTTTATTCAATTGTTTTTTTTTATTTAATAACAAACGATTAGCATTTAATTCTATTATTCGCATTTAAAGTTCAAATTTTAATAAAATTCATCAAAAAGTCAAAAATGTATAAGTTATTTTGTGGTTAAAAATGTATAAAATGTTCAATTTTTATAGCTTATGATTAGAATTTTAAAACAAGATTTCTCGTAAGTAGTTAATACTATAACCAAAAAATCTAAAAATTATATGTACATAGTTGATTTTTATAGACATTTTAAGTTCAAATTTGAATGAAATTAAATATTTAAATGAAAAATAACGATGTTAATTATTTTTTTGTAATTTAAACATATTTTTCGTGGGTGCTTAAAACTTTTAAAGTATATTATTTTATACACTTTATGGCATCTTCAAATGCAATGTTTTCTTCAAAAAAATTCAGCCTACTGTATTTTTAATAGTAAAATGAATTATTTTAATAGCAATAATATCATAAAATACACTTAGTGATGTAGGCTGAAAGTTTTTTATATACAATGATTTTATATCATTGAATTCGAATTGAACACATCTATTACAGTAACCCTACTCAACACCCACTATATAGCAGAATGGTACCTACTTGCCCACCTTTTTTTTTTAATTTTCCTCAACCTAATAATGGTACATATCAATAAATGCAATCGTAAATAGTGCTTACTAGACAAAAAAAATAGTAACTGTATTAAAAGGAAAGCTGTTTTTGACCGTGTATAAACAGTGCAGCAAACAAACGCACGATTTTTTTAAGAAAACTACTCAACTAGCCTCTACGTGGTGTCTCTCGAGTCCCGTATTACGTTCATAGATGCTAAGGGATTCAACTCACAACCAACAAATATTTGTTGGACTCAATTCGGACAATCTAAAAATATTCGTGGGACTCAATTTACTATTACCGACAATTTTTCATTGGAATAACTCATCGTGATCGTGTGCACACTATTTCTTTTCGTCGTAACGATAATAACAATATAAACATTGGTGCAAATAGGTATATGATTGGGGATGCCCCTGGTTGAACCCTCCCCCCTTATATATACTAGATAAATATACACAAAATATGTCTTCTTATGAAACATAAGTTTTACTAAGTACAAATATGCTGCAAGACTGTTTCTCAAAATAGGCGAATGTTTAGATTTGTTATACATTTAAGCACAGTGTCGTGTGACGATAAACGTCTTATTTTCAAATGAGATCCATCCTTTTTTACTGTAAATTTTTCAATTGATTTTGCACTTATAAGTCTAAATAATTTAAACATTATTCTTAAGTATATTTAAAAATTCCAATTATCAGAATTTGAATAAATACATTATTAAAGAAAAATTTAGGTTGTACACGCTTATAGTGAATTACACTGGATAATTAATACTGTATAAATAATTATCGATGTAAATTTATATTTATTACAAGCCATTTATAAATATGGGTACCAATGTAGTAAGAGAGCGTAGGGGAAATGTCCGCACGGATTAATAAGGAGAAAATATGAGAGCTACAGCCCCTACCACTAAAAAAAAAAAAAACATTTGACCCTAGTTGCGCCTATGGATATAAATTAAAAATATATTATGATCATACCACCGTAATAATATCGTACTATAACATATAACTTATATCACAGAACAATAACTGAGTGCTTATATCTAAATATATGGTAACATTATGTCTACTAAACATATTGTCGTACGCGCGCATATCATGTTATCGTACATCATAATATTATATACTACTGCCGTCGAGCGTTAAGTCTATACGAGTTGCGTGCGAACCGTAATGCGTTTAATCGATCGGAAATCGGACCAAGACCAAGGGGGTGTTTTTGTATTCGTCGGGAGTGCGAATAATTCCCATTATATGTGCTCTCTGTGGAAGAACGCGGGGCTGGCTAAACCATCACGCGAACGCATTGTTTGCCGTGCCGAGTTTTTTGCCAGCCCCGCGGCAACATCGACGGTGGGTGTGGGTGGTTGTGAAAAAAAAATAAGGTTAATGGCCGCGAGCGAACACAGACCGCTGTAATCCCGGAAGAAAGATATATTAGTGTATTTTTATAAAGTTTATAATTAATTTTCGTGCCATACATGCAAACTAATTTTTCTCGCCGTGTGATTATATATATTATTATACGCACCATGCAGGCGGGCCACTTTTCAAACTACAAGAGACTTAACGCATTTTCGCCACGGAGTTTATTCAATTCGTGTCCTAACTGTTAACAAAATATCTTAAAAATCGTAAATCATATTTTATTTTCCTATTTTTTTTTCCGTATTAGCTTATAAAGTTTTTAATACGAAATGTGATTTATTCATCGGAAAACGTGCCGCGCACATGATCGTGTTTAGAACGCGATGATTTATGTGTTTCTTGTATGCGCATGTGTGTTATTCTGTGTGTGTGTGTACATACGAGTATTATGTTTAAAAAGATAATGTAATTTATATACATACAAATACGTGTTACGGTGCCTACGTAAGCCTAGGACCGTCAATAGCTTCGTCCTTTTTTCCAAATTGTTATCTTTTCTAAAATCGTTATCTCAGACGTATCACTTGCGAGTTGCGATTTAATAATATAATAAAAGAAACTGCTTCGTATAATTAGTGAAGTGTCAAAAGGTATAATCAAGAGGCGGCCGCCTTTGAATTTTTTAAGAGGTGGTGGGTGGATGGGTAGGTAATGTCCAATAGGTGATAATTTAGAATTAACTAAAGCTCCTATATTAGTAATAACTACGCCAAGTAGTTACAAATATTATAGTGAATTTCATTATTGAATTATTGAGGCAACAGTATAGATGAAATATTAAACTAGCCACTGAAAATGTTCAAGTTCGCAACACCACTGCGTATAATAATAATAATAATAATATGATGATGATAATGATAATGCAAAATGTATGCGTACGGCACGTCGTAGACTACGGCCAGCTCTTGTTTAATTTTTATATTTTTCAGAAAAGCCGTAAAATTGAAAACGAAAAAACCGTTTGGCTCCGAATTGTTTTCGGTGGATGACAGTCGCTTCCGAATAATTTAAAACGAAAACATGTTAAATGCTATTTGCACGCGCCAAGTACCTTTTTTTTGTTGTTGTTGTATTTATCCCCGGTTTTTATAATGTATACGATAACAGGCGGTAGTAACATTAGCTGTGCATTATCCGTATTATGTGCAGTAATGCCGAAATATATAATAAAAAATTTAAACAAACCAAAATTCGCACGTGATACTTATACGATACCCACGAGCACGACTTTTAATTACACGGGTAGACGGACAAACTTACTATATGGCTAACTCTATCGTAAAACGATAGAATCATACACATCATAAAAATGGGTAATTGTTACGGTAAAATATGATAATATTGTTTATTGTTTATCGTGGGTGTGGAGTATCAAAAATGTACGAGTTGAGCTTCACCGACTTCGGCGAAATTGGAGTATAGTGGCCACGTTCAGAGACGGTTTTGAACGGTCTACGCAAATATCGCTTCACAAATTACGTTACACGACTTCCACATCAATCTGTTTAATAATATATATTATGCGACAGAGTAAGTGCCGCCGTGACTATGGACCCCCGCAGCTACGATATCTACGTGACGGCGAAAATAAACCCGAATATATTGCCATGCACAGTCGTCGTTGTCGTCGTCGCAAAAGCACGTGTATATTCAAATCGATAACCACCGCCCGCTCGTTGTGTATAACAATATATAAATATATAATATAATGTACGTGTGCGACGACTGTCGATCGAAAGTCATCAAACGAATTGACGCGAAATACGCCTTATAATCGTGTCGCGTGTGTATCCCATTTACGGGCAATGAATCGTGACCCGCGATCGTTCGAAATGCGCCGCCTCCGCACTCGTCGATTTTGGGCCTACGTGTACGGGCTGCGGCGTTTTACCACTATTATATTGTAATAACATGATAAAAAAAAAAAAAATACAACGATATCAATATTTTTGCCATAAAATATTTGCGCGTTCCCTTACCTACAACGGTCATACAGACATACACTTTAATATGTGGTAATCTGTCAAAAACAAGACATTCATTATTTCAAAAAACGTCTAAGTTTTTAAAAAATATTTCTTTTACATAATTTTAAATCGTTACAGAAGAAAATTTTTGGAAAAAATTTTATTTTTACTATTTTTTATCGTTGTCAACTTTTAAGCTTTTAACTCTATTTTGAACGACAACATACATTTTTAATCTTATACCCTGAAGTAAAATGTTGTTCGGAGTTGTTTTGTGTTGTTTTTATTTCAATCTAAAAACATTAAATTTTGGACAAGTGATTATAAGTATTTTAAGTTTTACGAGCAGAGTAGTGGACCAACATGTTGCAGGTTCATTGTACCACTAGAGTCGCCACATATTAAAACTTTAAATACTTATAACTCATATCACATAACTCATAACACATCCATAATTCGATTTTTAAGTATCGAAGTAGTCCTAAAAATATTTTGTTTAGGAATAAGAAATTTAAAAAAAAATTTAATTTAAAAAAAAATAGTAAAAATATATTTATGTATTTATTTATTTAAATTATATAAATAAATATTTTCAACAATGTTAATAGTTTTAAAATTATGAATATTTTGCGTTAAATAAACCCAGTATATTATATATTTTTACTTCAATAATAACTTAAATTTTGGTAAAAACAAAATAAAGATGTTAAAAAAATATAAATAAGAACAAAGACCCGGTGGTATCTGTAAAAATGAGTTACCGGAAATGCCAGACTTCGAAATGACGCATCATCTATTGTACAAGTAACTAATTCCTTTGAAAACCAAAGTTCTGAAATAATTAAATAAAATAATATTAAATGTAGCAAATAATTATATCAAATATAATAATTGTAACTGAAAGAAAAATATTAATTGAAAATAATTTCGTAGAAAATAAAAGTATAGAAAACAAAAATTGTAGCTAATTATCATTCTTTCCAAATAATTATTTTCCATAAAATAAGCGTTTTTTTCTAGGTATTCTAAAAGTTTGAAGTTCCAATGATTATATATAAAAATCCAATATTTAAACCCTGCCAACGAAAATTCTGTGGTAATCATTTTAATGAATATAAATAGTTATGTTTTTCATTAAATTATACTCTTATTTATTGGTTTTAGAAAAATGAGTCAAAGTAGAACTCGTTTTGTCGTTAATTTATAAAACTTTTCTTTTTCTTTTTTAATTTTAAGAGTTCATAAGAAAGAAGTTTTTTAAAATGTATTTATTTTAAAGAAAATAATTTCATATTACTTAAAATTATCAATTCCTAAAATATTAATTTTGGCGTATTTTGATATTTATATTATATATTATATTATTAGATATTGAAAATTGAAATCGGGTAGTATACTAATATACTACATAATGTAAAACTATAAATTTGGACTATTATTATTAATCATCATAATTTATTCACCCGTTTTTAAGTACCGACTAAATACTTTTAATTATATATACTTAAACCAAACGACATCAAACGCCAAACTACTTACTTAGTTAAATATATAAATATTTTAAGTTTTGATAAGCGAGGAATGAAATGGCATGGGATACGTAACAAATTGATGATGCGCTACTCCATTAATATAAATTTTAAATGAATTTAAGTTATAAATAAAAAACATTTGGTTCAATATTCAACTTGTATACTACAGACAATACACAAATATATATATATTTATTCAATAAAATATTTTGTTTCAGAATTTAAAATTTTTTTTTTTTTTATTTACAATCTATACAAAAATTAGTACAATAAGCAAATATATCTTATAATGGATAGTGACAGGAGATTAACATTTGAGGGCAGCCACTTAGCAGTACCACCCGACCAGGAACAATTTAAGTTTTATTATAAATTTTTTTTTTTTATTTATTATATTAATAGATCTCTAGACCACTGTCTTTTTAGTCTTCTGCGTATGTTACTAAGAAGTGACTTGGAGGATAGTTGTTTTATTAATGGGTTACTATGAGAGTTTAAGTTGTTGTGAAATTTAGAGTAATATAATTTTGCTAATTGATTGAGTGAAAAAATTTTTAGATCTTTATGGAGATTATTGTTTGTGAAGTACCAAGGGGAGGATGTTATTACTAACCATACGTCCAAACTGGTCGGATTATTGATTTATATATGATAAGTTTATTGGATAGGGAAAGTTTGGATCTTAAGAGTGGTCTAAGGATGTGAAGTCTAGAGTTAACAATTTTACGTTTATGTTTAATATTTGGGCTCCAGGTTAGTCGTTTATCTAGAATTAAACCAAGATATTTTACTTCGTTTGCTGCTGGAATTAATAAATTATTTATTGTAACAGGAGGAGCGTCGAGATTTCTTAGTGAGAAGGTTACTTGGACAGATTTTGATTCGTTTATTTTGATTTTCCACCTGTTTGCCCACAGGCTGATCATATTTAAATGGTTTTGGATTATTTCACTGGCTATAACCTGGTTTTTGTGGGAGGCAATTATTAGCATGTCATCAGCGTATGTACCTAGAGAGGTATAGAAGATCTTGGGTATGTCATGAGTGAAAATCGAGTAAAGGAATGAAGCGATGTCGCTTTCTTGTGGGACTCCAGCTTTAATAGTGTAACGGGTTAAGTCGGTGGTGTTAAGGCAGACAGTAAAAGAACGATGTGACAGTTATGATTTAATTAAAAGAAAATAAGAGGCGGGTAGGAACTTTTTAAGTTTATACAATAGGCCATCGTGCCAAGCCCGGTCAAAGGCTTGGGAGATGTCTAGGAATACTGCTGTACAAAATTGTTTTTTTTCCAGTGAGCTGAATATGATATCAACTGTTCTATGTAATTGATGCATTGTTGAGTGTTTTGGTCTGACTCCGAATTGTGTGTGTGGTATTATATTTTTGGAGGAAGCGAGAGAAAGGAGTCTTTTTAAAAGAATTTTCTCGAATATTTTAGAAAAAGTTGGGAGAAGACTTATAGATCTGTATGAGGCAGGATCCTGTGGCGTTTTGTTAGGGATTAAAATAACGACCGAGTATTTCCAAGTGCTTGGAAAGTATGATAGTCTGAAAATGGCGTTAAATATGTGTGATAAAAACGTAATGATTTTATTGGGAAATTCTTTGTGATGACATTACTAATTAGATCATGACCTGGTGAATTTTTAAAAGGGAGTTGCTTGATATTGTATTCAATTTCTCCGGGAGAGGTGTATTTAGAAAGGAATAATATAGGAAGGGGGTGAATTTAAGGAGCTATCTATTATTTCTAGTTGTGATACATTCGGCTGAGTATCGTGAGAAGTAAAGCATTTAGATTGATGTTCAGCAAAAATGTTAGCTTTTTCCAGGTCAGTGATAGCCTAGGAGTTGTCTGCTTTGCGAAGAGGGGGAGAAGGTTGTTTTAACCGTAGTAGGGATTTGGTTGCCTTCTATAGGGAACAATTGGTTGTAGTAAGAGCTTCAACATATTAGTTATAGGAATCATTTTTATGTTTCCGAATTACCTTTTTAAGTTTGTTACTTAATTGATTAAGTTTAATCTTATCATTGGGGTATCCTGAATTTTGCCACTTGGCTCTGGCCTTACGTTTCTCTAACAATAATATTTGGATGTGTTTCGGTATATTATTATGTATAGATTGGTTAGTTTTTGTAATGGAAGCACACAAAGCAGTTGACTGTATTGATGACGTTGAGAATCCAACGCTTCATTTATTTCATCTATTGTTTTTAAGGAAATGTTTAGTTTTATATTGTCATTTAAAGTTTTTTTAAAGATTGGCCAATTCATTCGACCCGGAATAAGTGTTTCTCTTTTTGGTATAGTGGGGTTTAGTCCAATTTCAAGTAAGGTTGGTGTATGATCAGAGGATAGGTCAAAAAGGTTGCTTATAGTGCCGTGAATATTACTAGGCAATTTGTAAACAAAAAAGTCTAGGTCGGATAGTCTATTGTTTGAGGGGGGGGGAATATGTAGAATCAGGGGGAGTTAATGTTGATAGGTTGTTATTGATTATGCAGTTGAGTAAAGCCCTACCTCTTGTGTTGGGAGAACGGTTCCCCACTTTGGGCTTTTAGCATTAAAATCTCCGCCTGAAATAAATCGGTGACCTAGGGTTGCAAAATGATTTGAGAACTGGCCTGTGTTTATACCAGGACCAAGAGGGCAATATATAGAAGATATATTTATAGGTATATTGTTTTGTGTTATAATCGAAACACCGGAAGCTTGAATATGTGGAAAAGCATAAGGAGGTAAGGTGGTGAATTATTATGGAATAATAATTTTCCATAATTATTTATGGAAAAGCATAAGGTGGTGGGATAGAATGGATTTAATATATATTGCTGCGCCAGCGTGAGATATGCCATCAAGATGACAGGCAAAGTACGCCTTATAGCCATAAATGTTGATACAGAAGTTCGGGGTGAAGTGAGTCTCAGATATTAACGCTATGTCGATATTTTTGTCTTGAAGTAGAACAAGGAATTCATCTTTATGTTATTTTAGCCTATTAGCGTTCCAGGTTAGTATAAGTAGCGGGGAGTTTGTTATATTATTAGTAGTCATTTTTTGAGATTATTTTGTTAATAAGAGTGGTAAGGAGATTAATAAGTGGTGTAATAAGTGATTGTAAATTTTCCAAGAAAGATGATATTTGAGTGGAAAGTGGAATTTCAGGGGTGGTAGGGTATTGTTCATTTTGAGGTATTGGGGATTTAATAGCGTCAGAGTATGTGCGAGGTCGGTTAGTGGTGGTACTGAGTGACTTAACCATTAAGTTTTGAGATGATGATGAATCTTGGGTGATGTTGTTTGGTTGATTGGAGATGAAATTTGGTGAATCTGTAGTTGAAGGCTTCATTTGGTGTTGATCTACAATTTTTGTGGTTCTTGATTTTTGGAGTTGTTTATGGACCGTGCATCCTTTATAATTTGATGGGTGACCATCTCCACATAAAGCACAGATAGCTGGTAAGTCTTTACTTTTTCCGCACATGTCAGAGAGGAGGTCTTGGCCGCAGAGTACGCATCTTGGTTTACGGTTACAATATGAACGAGTATGACCATAGTTTTGGCACCGATGACATTGTGGGAGATCACGTTTAGTGTGGGACTCTTCTATCTTAATTTTTGAGTAGCATAGTGTTTTAAGTTTGAATATGTCGGGATTATTAGATTCAGGATTGAGATCTATGAAAAAAAGTGATAGTGGATCATTTGATTATCTCTTTTTTATGTTTGTAATATTTCTTAAAGAATACCCGAATTCAGTTAGTTATTGTGTGATGTATTCTATAGTGATTGAGTGGTGAAGGTTTTTAAGACAACACGGTAAGGCTTGTCTTCTTTGGCTTGGTATGTGTGATATTCGAAGAACTGTCATTAAGTAACTTGATTATTTAACGAAAAGAATTAGACGAGAATAATGATAATTTTAGGTTTTAGATGTCGATTTAAATAAAAACCCTTCATCGCCAAAAATAGATTTTATTTGATTGTAGAAATCAATTTAATTAATTGATGATGTGATAAATATTGGCGGTGGTAATGATGGTTGGGGGACGGATTCGGTGGTCATTTCATTTCTTTCGTTGGTTTCGTCATTAAGACTTTATAACGGTTTGGCGTAAATAAAGTTTTTTTTGTTTTTTTTTCCCTTTTGGTTGGAGGGATGTACCTGGAGATAACGAATGCTTGGTTTGTAGAGTCCAGCCGGATCCATTATTGGTTGAGTTATTAGAGGTAGATGTTTTGACAATTTTGATAGTAGGCACTGGAACATTTGAAGCACCCTATATAGTTGTACGGTGGATGGAAGGTTTATTTTTATTTGGCCGATTAGACGACATTAGGCCGCTAACGGCTATCTAAGGTTCAAAGGTCACCGAATGAATGGTGCCACGAGGCGGTAATTAGATAGTCAATATAATAGTACAATTATATTACTTTTTTTTTAGTCTTGACACGTTTGAAGGAAACTATGAAAAACAATAACCACGCATAGGCTCGGATTTAGTTTTTTTTTTTTAATTTTTACTGCAAGTTAGAATAAAATCCATTGAGTTTAGACGAAGTTGTCAACGAATAGCTCGGAAGCGAAATTAAACACATGTGTTTAATAGCGATACCCGTGCGAGACTGAATTTAAAATAAAATTACAAGATTTAATGATCCATAATGTATATACTTATTAGAACTATAAGTATAACTTACTATAAGAAACAATAATTTCTCTGTAGAAAAAATATGTCATATAGTTTCAGTTAATATCATCTAGGTACTAACAATATTATATTACTGTTTTTGATTTTTTTTCATTTTGGTAAAAAGATATGGATTGGTACTTTTCGGTAAGCCTTATCCTACAAACTAAGTTCACCTGATCCACCACGAACCTTAACCAAAGAATAAATTATATATATTTATAACTACTGGGAAAAAATCACTTTCATTTTGGACACTAAATTAATTTGCTTAAGCTAAACTATCATATCAATATTAATAATCTCCTTAAAAACAAAAATTAAGTTGAACAAATATTTTACCTTAATGTTTAAATTTGGTGATATTTTATTTGTCTGTGCAATTTGAATATTCTTTTCTTTTCATATATTTCATCATTAACTGAACAACTCAGTTTTGTTTTAATTTTTTAATCCTAATAACAAAATTACAAAAAATAAATGTTTTCATATTTGATTAAAATTCTTGGTTTTATTAATTATAAGTTATAACTATTACTTCAAAGTTAAAAATAAAATACTGAATATTAATTTGAGATGTTCTGTAAAATATGTACTAAAGCCAGTGCTCGACTTAGGGGGGACGCAGGGGGACGGAGTCCCCTAACTATTTTTTCGGAAATTTTAGCGTACCCATACTTTTATTTTTAAGGCTTAGTAACGTTTGGGGACGCTCTTTTTTTATAGTTAACAGAGTCCCCCTACTTTAATTTTGCCAAGTCGAGCACTAACTAAAGCTATTTTTTATACCTACTTGTAAATATAATATATAACTATCAAAGACATTCAAAATTATATAATATTAAAAAATATTTCCAAAATTATTATTTAATATCATAATAATGAGTATATTGTCATTTATTTATTATTTATTTAGACGGGCAGTTACCTAATAACGAGGAATATGAAGTAGTATACAATTTATGAAATAATGAGGTAAATATGAATTAAGAAATTATGCTATTTAGATATATATATATTGAATGAATTTACAATTATACGTGTGAAAAAATATCAATATTATACTTATTAACTATTTTCATAACAATAGGAGTATTAATTATACTATTTGTCGTAGACTGAAATGGTAAAAAAATATTTATTTTCCTAGACAGTGTTGTGGCCTGGAATTGAAAAATTTAATTTGGCTAGTAAAATTGGACAATTAATTTATCCATTTTTAATTTAAAAATAAAGGAAAGATCAAACTTTCTTTTATTTTCTAATGGTTCAAGGTTTAATAAGTTAACAATGACTGATAAGAGCAGTGAGGCTGACGAAATATATACATCTGAAGAATACTATTCTTAGAAAATGTTTTTGAAGCGATTCAAGTATTTGTTGCCAAGTGGCCAAATTATAGAATTAGAATTTAACACTGATTGTATTATGAATAATTCAAAACTATAAATTCTGTTGAATTTTTGATGTATCAATTAGGAGGTACCTAGTACATACGTATTTTGTGTTGATACCTACAATTAAAATGTTCGTTTATTTATTAATCTGGATTATAGATTTTGTAGAAATATAATTATTTTGAGCACAACAAACTATCTTAAATAGTTACTTAAATCTTATGCGTAACGATAATGTATTTTATAAGATTTTGATAACGATTTTTTGGAATATGTTATTCTAAAATATTAATTCCAACTTCGTAATAATACACTGTTATTAATAATGATTTATATTGCTTATACAACATTGTGGATTGGTGAAAAAATGTTCAGACGGATTCATAAACTCAAAATAAAAGGTTTTAAGTGGTAAGTGCGTATTTTAATAATTATTATATAATCTATACCATTTGTTCACATGACGATTATTGGTGAAAATAATTGAACACAGTCTAATTATTTTAATTGTTGGTGGTATAAAGGTGAACACAGAACATAAAACACATAGCTCGTTATTTGAGATTCACAAATAACAATATAATATGTTTCTTATGTCAACGAGTTGGTTTTCAGGAGCTTTTGTCTGTGTCAGTATAGAACCACAACGCTAACATCATGTTTTATATAGTAGGTAACCTGCATGAAGTCAATTTTGCAATAGCAAGCCTTATTCGGGCTATGTTTATATAAGTACGCTGAAAACAGAGAGAGAGAGAGAATTCAATATATTACAAAAGCAGTTTTAGAAAATGACATTGTTTTAGAACAATAAACACCAGACACGATTTATCGCGCGAGCGTTAAAATGCAAACCAATATAAATTCAAAATCCTTCATTGCGAAATGATTTCGTCAAAATATTAATGTCAGAAATAACGAACCTGAAATAATTTACCCATACCGTTGAATCGAGCGTAACGTTCAGTCCGAAAAAAGCAGTTCTAAATAAAAAATAAAAACAAAAATTCTGATCGCAGAATATCTTTGTCTACGATTATACGATTTGCAAAGGTATGTAATATTATGGGTTTTTCGTATAAAACAATATTTTCAGAAATGATACAATGCATTGTTTTCCCTCTACGCGTACAAATAATATTGAGTCCTTATTCAAGCGTCTTAGTTATTTGTAGCTCATCGTTGGCAAAGAGCATCATAATAATAATAATCTGACATGATCAAACAATATTTCGCATTCGTAAACCATGATTTAATAAAATGGTAAATGTATAAATGAGAGGTGGAAATTCAAAACGTACTTTTGCCAAAAATTATAGGATCTAGTTAGATATCGGTTCTTATAGAAAAAAAAACGTAGATAAATCGATTAGGGTAGTCAGAATAGATTAAAATATATTTTTTCCCAATTGTATCCGCTTTTAAATATGACTGATTAATCCAAAACGAATTTTTATCATATATAAAAATGGTATTTAGATAATTAAAACCTTTTTTTTCAGTTTTATGCCAAAATATACTATTTGCTGTGTTAAAAATATAGACACCAATCATTGACTATACCAAAACGAACTATTTCCTTAAATCATTCCAAAACGTACACTATTTTCCGTGTTGGAGTTATGGAAAAATCAAATAGCTACCATAGCATACCAATATAAAGCATACCAAAATGTTATTTCAATTAAGTTATTATGATATTATTGAAATCAAATTAAAAATTTAATCCTAAATTATTGAACACAATTAAATCGTTTTAAATAAAATATTATTAAATATTTTTTAAAAAATACTTTATCTTCAAGATGACTTGCCTATAAATAGTTTGTTTTTATTGACAATAAATTCCAAGAATGTTTCTATATTATGACGACCACAAAGCAGTCATCGTTCATTGCTCACATTGTCATATTCTTTTAACACGATTATTAATTAATATTAATTAAAATTGATTTGTTTGATTTAATCACAATAATACGTTCTTAACTGCATTTTTTTATACTTTTCAGGAGATACAAAAAGCTTATTAAATACGTATACCAAAACCATAGACATTGATTTAAATTGTAAATGTGTATTTATTAGGTACTCAGTAATATTAGATTAACGTTAATTTTCATTGAAATTTAATAACATACATGTTATTTAGTCGTGTGTCGTATGTAGTAATTTTATTCTCAAATACCCACCGATAAGTCTACAAAACGATATTCGAGAACTGAAAATAATGATGCGACGTTATTAGGACGTAGAATCCCGTGCTTACGTTGTATTCCTACCTATACTTAAAAGTTTTCCGACAGTATATTGACATTTGGTTCGCGATTATTATTAAGCTATGGAGTTTATATCATGTAAATTACAAGCGAAACTTCCATATTGTAACGGACTTTTATCTATAGTCAATACTACAGATTGTTTTCGACAATCTTTACGTTGACATGTAAACTTATATCTCCATACAGAGAAACCGCGCTGATGTTTCTTTGTTAAATTGGGCTAACAATATATTATCCAATAAACAATCAGTCTGATTTTGGTATTTTATATTGATTTGAACACTCGCCTGGTTATTATTAAACTATTTTAGTAACCTTTAAAATAAAAAATTATGAAAATATCTAATCGTAAATGTTTAGTTATCGTTGATAGATTTGAAATATATATCATCTGTTTAAAAAGTATTTATAAATTGTACAGCAATAATTTTAATAATCGATGCTTTCCTCAACTACAACGATTTTTGGTCTACATTAAATTAATAGGTAAAAAAAAATATTAATATAAATTATCTACTTACATAGTAATATCTTTGGAAAATTGTACAATTTTTATCGTTTAGAAAAATGTACAAATTTCTCCTATAGTGTTCTGTTCGTCAAGGGCTTAATGTAATAAAGGAGGAGAGTTGTTTAGGATTTTGAGAGCTTTGGCATATTTGGGACAGTTAATCACTGTAATAATAATATGCTGTATTGATATAATATTTCATTACAAATATCACATATTATACTGATGATAGTTCTTTGCTAATGAGGTAGGAATGAGTTAAATGGGAGTGGCCTATTCTTGATCGAGTGATGATGATTACTTCCTCTCTACTTTTAACCCTTTATAGGGCCGAACGTAAAAATAACATCCAATAATTCTGAAAATTAGTATACAATGTTACGAAGTAGTTGAATTTTGGGAAAAATATTTGAAAAATGTTAATATGCTTTGCATAGTTGGAAAAGTCGTGGGAAAATAGTATCCCATTGTCCTTCTATGGTAAATAAAATCTGCAACAAGCAATAGATATACATTTCCTGTCTATGAAATTATACCAAATTATTTTATAGAAATAAAAATAAAATTGTCTTTAAAAATTGAAATATTTTAATTATTGATAAATATAATTCTACAAAAATAATAAAAAAAACAAAATCAACTTTATTAATGAAAACTTCATTCTTTGAATAATAAAAATAATAAAATGTAAATATTACAAGAAAAAAACGCAAACATTTTCTTAGTGGGCATTTACTAAAAAAATATTAATAGTCTTCTGTAAAGTGTATAAAATGCTTGTTTACTCAGTACTTACTTTAAAGATATTCACCAAAAAATGTAAGTAATGGTGTTAAGCTGAATATATCAACTTATAAGTCAGACACAAAATCACATTTTTATTGTCGTTTGTTAACACCGTTAATATTTGGCACATGGCCTGCATGATGACATAGAAAAACCTGTTGCTTATAAAAACGAAGTCAAAGAGATAAGTATACCTGCTTATTTATTAAAATTATAAAACAAAAATTATTTTGATAGGAAAAATATTGGAGGGAAAAAAATGAGTATCATCTGTGGGCAATGTGATGATAATTTCCTACTTCGACAGTTATCGATTTATTGCACCTATTCAAAATGTTATCAAATATTTATAATTGATACTATAATATAAAGAAAAAAAAATAACAGTGTTTTTTCAAATGTGTGAGGAAAATATTATATTCGCACACAAGGTGCAAGAATTTTTTCTCTTAGGTGGAAAATATAGATCCTATGCCCCATAAAGGGTTAACGTCGGATAGTATTACATTTTTTTTTTTTTTGTTTGTTCAGTTTTATATTTTACAACTTTACAAGTTTGTTGGAGAAAGGTAAATTTAGTCAATATTTCTGCCATTTTCCCATTAATTCGAGTTGGATAATAATAGAAGTTTCAGTTGCGAGTTGTTGTATTAATTTTTGTGGACAGTAATCAATTTTATATAAGGTTTATCATGAATTAGGTGAGCTACCTATTATAATTGTTCGCCTTGAAAAAAACAAATAACAAGATCTAAAATATAATTTTTTGTATGAAAATTTCATATTATGGTGTCCTGTTTTGTTTTAGACAATTATATTATTGTAATACGTATTGTATGTACTGTGTAAGGGACAAAACTGATTTGAATTCGCCAGAACTTATATAAATAGGATACGTGAGGTGAGATGCCCTTCCGCCAGAAAGGTATCATTTTGGCGGAAAATGCTTATACCCAGGATCGTGCAGCTGAACGGAAGGGTACCAGTTACAACATAGTATTTTAGTTCGAGACTAGATGTTTTGGAAGAAGGAAGTATTCTGACATCGTATTATTAATAGACGACTATAATTAACTAAAAATTAAATCACATTTATATCCTTATTTGTACATTTTCAATTATACAGGAGTTACTATATTTGATATTTATACACCTTAATTATAATATTATTCCTAAGCCCTAAGTAACTTAACTTTTTTTTATAATTTAACAAATTAATAAAAGTTTATGTACATTTATATACTCAGTGGCGTATTTACAGAATGAGAGGGTGTTAGGGATATTCCGACCCCTAGAATAAAAAAAAAAGATAATTTATAAGCGGTTTATTTTGGCAACCCTTAGTTTGTAAAACTATTTTATTACAATTAAACCCCCTACCAAAAAAATAATCGTAAATACGCCACGGCATATATTATTTATAAAATAAAACTTAGGTGGTATTTATCATATTATAAATTACATGCGAGATAAATATATATATTTATATAATTTATATCGCATAATTTTATTATTCGAGTTTTATTTTTTTACTATAATGTTTCATATATAATATGAACATGACTGTATGTTAACCTCTATAAGTGCTTGATTTTAATATACAACAACCTATATTTTTTTCTCTGTATAGTGTTCTAAAAGTCAACGATATCTACCTTCACTAAAAAACTTTAATAACAATAATTTTATTTTTTATATATATTTTCACTTTTAGATTTAAATGTTATCCTTTTAACATCTATATAGAAACTTGTCAAATTCAATTTGTGTTCACTGTAGTTCTACTGTTCGGTCAATATATCATATTTGTTGTTATTATTATTAAATATTCGTCAATATTTTTTTTCTTTCCTATACTAAACATAAAATGCCGTTTTAAAATATGGTCTGAATTTATCCTATCCACTAGAATGCGGTTCAAACATTAGTGATGTAGTTTTTTATATTTTATGAATATTTTTGTATAGGTATTATCTCTATATATATATATATAAATATATACAAACACGTACTTGTGAATAATTATTATAAAACATTTTTTTAAATCCAAATTTTGATTGCTTGAATGGATACCAAAATTATGAATCCTCGTGTGTTTTCACGACTCATCTATATAATAATCACGATTTACAAAGTTCTAACTTCTAATATGATACCTATCAGAGTCATTTAATAACTATTATTATCTGTAAAATTGAAAAGTATTTATTTTTATTTAAAGATATCTTTCTATGTCTAGTAGTTGTATATTCTTGGAAATGCATGTGTTTGATCAAAAAAAATCAAGTCTTAAAAAAAAATTTAAATAATTATGATTCATTCATGTTAACAAATTTATAATAAAAACTAAAGCCAAATAAATGTCGTACATAGCTACGTCCTATTGTCATCATTGAGTAAATTACTGTAACGAATATTTTATTTTTTTTTAACACATAGGTTTATTGAATATTTACAGTCTGTTTATATGTAAATATGTTAAACGTCAATAAGTAAATTTGTTAAAAGAATACAGAGGTATTGATAATACTAAAATAAAAATACTTAAGGGGGTTTCAAGTCTCACAGTTGAGACTCCCTCAATTTAACTCACTTAATTTATTATTTACAAGTGTCAGTCTCTAGACAAGTTCGGTTATGCGTCCGTTCGGATTGTTCGGCAATATTATTGAAAAAAGATAGTTTGAATAAGAGTTGAGTTTTGAGTCGAATAAGGTAAAAATGAGGTTTAAGCAGGGAAATGAGAGGATTAATTAATGATATAAGTTGGTCATTAATAAAGTTAAAAATTTGTTTGGTAACTTCTAGTCCCCGATTAGGATTTATATATGATATATGAGTGAATGAATTTGGATTTTATAAACGGGAGGAGTAGTTTTGATCGAGAGCTGAAAAATGTAATTTATCATATTGTTGATTCCAGCAGTGTTTACCACAAACAACAGAAATAGCAAGGACTACGATAACATAGTGGAAGGATAAACCGTAGGACTGACCATAGACATTTCATGCATGCATGCATTGTGAATGGTTTTTTGTGTGCGGCGCTTCAACTTTAATTTGTGTGCATCATAAGCTTGATAGGTTGAAAATTTAAGTCTTTTGGTCCACGTTCGATGTCGACAAAAATTATTGATAGATAAATCTTAGTCACTTAATAAAAATAAAGTGACAGATATTTAAAACATTTTTGGTTGGAAAACGTTTTTTTTTCAACTTATTTTATCAAAGTTATTACAGTGGAAGGGTTACGAATGAGAAATCTATTTGGTCTATCTTCTTTAAGTTAATGTTATGAGTGAATAATACTAATATGATTTCATGAGCTACACATTTTAAAAAATGATTTAATCCTAATATGATGGTCGTTATCAAGACTACTCGTATATCATTATAATATTAATAATATTATAGTTGCTTCAGTTTATAGAAATTCCTGAAGATCTGTATTGTGTGAAGTTTATAAGTTCAAGTTTGAAATGCATATACAGTATATACGCACAATCTAACTTTTGCCAAACAATATGTAAGTTGTGCAGACAAACATCAGATGGAATTTCATTATTTGATATTTCAATCATCGTATGTATTAGGTGCCTAGGTATTAAATTACGCATATTATACAGGAGTGTACTAAAATCATTTTCAATCATAATACGCCCAAGCGCCGCTAACGTCGTGTTGCAGTAAATAATATTATGATAACTCTATTTATGCCTACCAAAATAATGTCTTTAGATAGGTAAGTAATATTATCATTGGAATATAAATTATAATTTTTCTAAATACACAACGAAACAATTTTAGTGTTATTATAGGTATCTATGTAATATTTATTTCATACATATGACATTTTATAGTCTTACATTGTAATGCAAGATTAATATGTAAATTAGATAAACAGTTGCTATAAGCCCAAATTCTCCCCATACTGTATACAATATATAGGCATAGCTGGTTGCTGGTATATCGGTGTGTTCCAGATTTACAGATAATTTAAATATGTGCATACAGTATAATACGCGGAAACATTGATGTTGACTTTTATATTATATATACGTACCTTCTACACAGAGGTAAACAAAACAATTAGTGATAATATAATATTATTACGACCCCTGCAGGAAGCGTGTGTCCATCGTTTGCAGTACCCATGAATATTGTAAACTTTTGCAGTGTGAACCTCCACAGGGAGTAAGGTACCTTTATTGTAAATTGTAATGCGTAGGCATACACACGTTTGCGCAGATATTTATTGATTTCTTAAAAACTATAAAATTTCGTACGTCCTGGAAATATTGAATATTAATTTAAATAAAATATAGGAAGGTAGGTATTCAGTTATTGGCGTGACTAGTGGAAGGGGGGGGGGTGCAAAGCGGTGTTTAGGACCAGGACTACTGAGTTCAAATTTAACACTTCTTAGTTTTTAGTCTTACTATTATTATTTTAGTGAAATGGGTACCATCAGTTTTATGTTTTTAAATCATGAAATATTTGTCGAAAAAAATTAAAAGTATTTTAGTAATAAATCATAATAATATAATTCATTATAAATTATTTCAAATTCCTGTGATTGAGAGAACTATATTATATAAACGTATAATATGTCACGATGGACTGTAATATCATGGTATAAATTCTCGTAAGTAGTACATATATTAACGTTTTATCGTCTAAATCTAAATTTAAATTAATAAAAAGGTTTTTTTGTAAAGAGTAGAAATACTTATGGAGAATTTTGTGTTACATTTTCAAATCTCAGATTTAAATACAACATTTTTTATAAGTTTCTAAACCAAAAAAAAAAAAAAATAAAAAAATGAAAATTATCGTGATTTTGACTTATTTTGTCGATATTTTAACCTTAGACGCTTATACAAAATTATTGTGGGGTTACGCTTAATTTTTTTTTTCACTAATAACAAATTATGAGAAACCTTATATTAAATTTTCAAGTATTTTTTTAAAACTAAAACTTTTTTACCGACAATAATAAAAAAAAATAAACTAAAAATTTCTTATGCCTAAAAATAGCTCAAAAAAACTCAAAATATTTTTAAAACTTAATGGTACATAGAAAATGTTAATATAAATATTTAGTGAAAATGTCATGTATCTATGATTATTATTTTTTGTGTCAGACCAATTAACAAAAAACAAAACCAATTTTGTCAAAAATTGGTTTTGCATAAAAATTTCCGTTTTTCTTAAATTTTTTTTTTGTTGTTGTTTTTCCCGACGCATTTAAAAATTATTAGGAATTTTATACCTTTGACCTCCCCCCACAGTAGTAGTGGCGTATTTAGGATTCTGTTGTCATGGGTACATGTTTGTTTTAATGTCCCCTTATCTCTTTTTGCCGGTTTTTTATGGTGCCAATTTTTCTCACCCATAAAAATACTTATAATACATGTGATATGATAATAGTATCATACAGTATAAAAATCTATCGAGTGCACCAAAATGTTTAATATCCCAGTAGTCAGTAACAGCATTTGTAATCACAAAATAATCAAAGCAAATTATAACAAAAAATGATGTTTAAAAATATTGCATGTACTTATTAAATTATCTAAAAGGTAATACTATTTATAGAAATGTTAGATGTATGTATAGTAAGTATATCATTATAATTTTTATAAGGTGTAAGGCGTATTAATGATTATTAAAATGTAGGTATTATTTTTGAAATAATGAACATATTTAAAGTTGATATAACCAATTTATTTAAGAGAAGAAAAACAAACATCATTAAAATAACATTTTGCGGCGCGGTTTTTGGTCTTGCGAAATCTTCAATTATTCCATTAAAGTTTAATGACGAATGGTTTATTTATCATAATTTAATTAAAGTGTTAATTTAATCGTTGTCAACGCAATCAGCCAAAACGTTTATACTTTATATTTTACTGTAATAAGCCGCCTCGTAAGTCGTATTTTAAAAACTCTAAGATTTTAACAGGCTATTCAATAAAAATAATGTCACTTTTATCATAGTTTTCGTCATAGACGCAAAGAATATACAAAATTAACGTTTGGTATTTTTTTTTTTAATCATGCCGCAACTTTGGTTATTGGCATTGTTATTCAAAATATAATAATGTAAATATTTGTTTAAATAAAGAATATTACATTTTATACATATAAAGAGGAAGCAGAGGGTAAGTTATACAATTCAAGTTTGGGACGTGAGAGCATATTTATATTAGGTTATATAATTTGGTAAGTTTTAAGAAAGTGAATATTTTTTGGGTGTTGTCTGGATCAGGTCCTAGTGCTTCTTGAACGTTGTCAGCTAGCTTGAGTTTGGTTCTAGTGTCGTTGAATTCTCGACAGAAACATATGATATGTTTGACTGAAGGAATCTCACCACAAGTGAGACAAGGTTCAGGGTCCGTTTTGGTCATTAGGTGTTTATGAGTTAACCATGTGTGTCCAATTCTGACTCTATTAAGAATTACTTCTTGGCGTCTGGGAAGATTGATGGTTAGCCATGGGAGAATGTTTAGTTTGATTTCGTTTAGTTTGGTTCGTAGGGTTGACCAGGTATGTTGCCAATTTTTAAGGATATACTCAGAGATAACGTGTTTAGCATCTTGTAATGTATATGAGCAGAGGACTAGAGAGTGAGGGGATGAGATGGACTGTTTGGCACATGTATCTGCTAATTCGTTTCCAGGAATGCCGATATGACTTGGTATCCATATAAAGGTGATAGTCTGTGCATTGGTTTGGGGATATGATATCTGGTTCTGTATTTTTTTGTGATATGCTATTAGGTTGGAAGAAGTTATTGATGCTTGTGAGTGTGCTAAGTGAATCGCTGAGCATGATGGATTTGTTTATTGTGTCTTGTTTTATGATATCTAGAGCGTGTGAAATAGCCAATGCTTCAGCCGTGTAATTGAACAATAGTCAGGGAGCTTGAGCATTCGTCTGGTTTCATTGGATGTAACTGTAGCGCCTACACCAATTTCCGTTTTGGATCTATCCGTGAAAAAACAAATATGATCTTGATATCCTTCAAGGATTGATTGTAGTTCTCTTTTGTATATGATTGGCGTAGTTTCGCTTTTCGGTAGGGAAGATAATTTGAGATTAATGTCGATGTCCATAGTCCGGGGGGGGGGGGGGGGGGGGGGGGGGGGGGGTGATCGGACGTTCAAGGTTGATTATGTCAGAGTATTTAAAGTTGGAGTCTTGGAGTTCGGTTTTGGTGCCATGATGAATGTCGAGGTTGTTCTGGGCTCGTCTTGCAGATAGAAGCATGATGTTTTTTTTTCTTATGAGATTTAAGGGTGGGGTATAAGAGATGTTAAGCAGGCTGGGAATAGGGCTTGTTCGGAATGCACCTGAGGCTAATCTCAATCCGAGGTTGTGTACTATGTCAATCATATTTAGGCTAGAAGGTTTGGATTTGAAAAAAAGAAAGGAATCATATTCTAGTTTGGATAGGATGAGTGATGTATATATCTGTTTAAGGGACATAAAATTTGCACCCCAAGAAGTGTGGGAGAGAATTTTGAGGATATTCATTCTTAACATGGTTGCTCTTCGGAGATCTTTAATGTGTAGGTTCCAAGTATTTTTGCGGTCGAATGTGATTCCAAGGATTTTGATTGATTTTGAGGTTTGAATTGGGACGTTATACATTGAAATATCTAGAGAAGGGTATTTTTTTGTTCGTGTAAATATGATGCTTTGAGATTTAAATAGAGAGAAACGGTATCCTGATGTTTCAGACCATGCGGCGAGTGCTAGTATTGTGTCTTGAAGGTATGGCTGAATGATGGAACAGTTTTTTGCGGGACACCAAATGTTCAAGTCATCTGCGAAGAGAGATGATTTTACGGGAAAATTGATTCTTTCGTTAAGGTCGTTTATGGCTACAAGGAATAAAGTGACTGAGAGTGTGGAACCTTATGGTACGCCATTTTCTTGATTGAAAGTTGAGGAAAGATGGCCGTTAATTTTGACTTGGAAAGATCTGTCTTCCAGGAAATGTTTGACGAAGCGAAGTAGGTTGACGTTACATAAGATTATTTGTAATTTTTCGATAATCCGGGGGCGCCATGTGGTGTCGTATGCCTTTGTTATATCAAGAGCGACAAGTCCTAAGGCTTGGTTGCTTTCTAAGGATTTTGATATGTCTTTTTGTATATCGTAGAGACTGTTGTATGTGCTCCTGTGTTTACGAAAACCGTTTTGTTGAGGGGAAAGATAACATGTTTTTTCCAGGAACCATCTCAAACGAGAAACAATAATTTTTTCGAGTATTTTACACATTGTATTAAGGAGGGATATTGGTCTATATCCCTCTGTTCTAAATTTGTCCTTTCCTGGTTTTGGGATTGGTATGACAAATGCGTGTTTCAAAGTGCTTGGGATTTGTCCGGAGTTCCATATTTTGTTGTAAAGGTTGAGAATGAAGTGGATTGTTGATAAAGATATGTTGTGTAGAAAGCTGTATGGAATTTCATCAGGGCCAGGGGAGAGGCTAGAACATTTGGAAAGAGCCCAGCTTAGTTCCTTTAAGCTAATTGGAATGTTGAGATAGTGTTGATCTTGATTAAGTGGGCTAATGTTGGATTGGAGTGAACGGTGTCTACTGGTGAGATTCTTATTTAGAAATGATTCATTTTAGTTATTGTCAGAGCTGTTCGAGTAGAAATGGTTACCAAGAATATTTGCGACCTCTATTGGATCAGTGAGAAGGGTGTTGTCATTTATTATATGAATTTGTTTTTCTTTGCTGTTTCCACGTAAAGATCTAATTTTGCTCCATACCGAACTGGGATCGCTTTTGGGGCCTATGGTAGAAGTGAACATCTTCCACGAGGATGCTTTGCTACGTTTTACGAGATATTTTGTTTTTGCGCGAAGTTCTTTTAGGCGTATATGATCCTCGATTTTTCCCGTTTTTTGAAACTGTTTTAATGCGATATTCTTGTCCATGATGGATTTGTTAATTTCTGGGTTCCACCATGGAACTTTACGGTAGTTTGGAGTGCCGTTTGTTTTACCGATTGCTATGTTTGCTGCATTAATGATGGAGCTGGTTATGTGGATAACGTCATTTTCAATAGGATCGTTTGGTGTAGGGGGGTTTGTGTTTACATAGACATCGACTAGTTGGGAGAAAAGAGTCCAGTTAGGATTTTTTAGTTTCCATTTAGCAGGAGATGAAGAAAAATTTGTTTTGCTTGAAAGTAACTCGATCTTAATTGGGATATGATCACTGTCATATATTTCAGGTAAAGTTGACCACGTAGTGCGTTGGGCAAGGTTTGAGCTACATATTGATAAGTCAATCGATGAGAAATTTCCATTTGAGGGATTGAGACGAGTGGGTGCGCCATTATTGAGGAGAATAATGTTGTCGGACTCAAGTATTTTTTCTATTTGTTTACCCCGGACATCTGTTTTGTCCGATCCCCAGCTTAAGCCGTGGCTGTTGAAATCCCCCAGGAGTATAAATGGGGTAGGAAGTTGTTGTATTATGTTCTCAATATCGGGGGACTTGAATTGTATTTGGTTCGGTATATATGTATATGTTGCAGATCGTTATATTAGATTCGAGTTGAATGGATACTGCTACCACTTCCAGCGGAGATAAGATCTGGATTTGAGAGCTTGGATAGTCAGATCTGACCATTATCGCTACTCCTCCGTCAGCTCAGTTGTAAGCTGTTCTGTTAGTGGTGAAGACGTTGAAATTTTTGATGGGTGGTGTATAGGTGTTGTTGAGGTTAGTTTCTTGTAAGCATATAATGGTTGGGTCGTGTTGTTGATTTATTAGTTTGATATCGTTTAATTTTTTTATGAGGCCGTTTATATTCCATTGAATTATATTTATACTCATTTTTTTTTTTATGTAAGTTGTGTAGTTTCTGATGTTTCGTCAGGCAATATTTGAAATAGTAAGTTACGCAATTTGGTGAGTTTAGCTTTCGTTCTGGAGTTTTTGATCATGGAGTGAGCTTTTTCAATTATTGTCATCAGTGTACGCATTTTAATGTTTGCTTCTTCGCATAGGTTACGTATATTAACAGATTTGTTTGTGGAGCATTCAAGCAGGTACTTGAATTGAGTGTATGTTATTGGTAAAGATTTATCATCGGAGAATAATATTTGGCCGAATTAAGGGGATCATCAGAGATGTCGTCGTCAGTAATTGTTGAGGAGTTTGAAGATCTTATTTTTGGCTTCTTTTGCTTTGGTTGAACTTGCTGAGATGTTTGGGTGGGGGATTGGTGAGGGGATATTTGAGATGAGGTGTTAGATATGGCTCTTTTGTTTTGGGTACCGGTCTGCACAGTTTGAGATAATTGTTTGGAATTAGACTTGGATTGATGTGTCGTTAAGTTGTATTGCTCGTGAGTATCAGCTTCTATG